>JADAZR010000078.1:0-246317 GCA_014872995.1 Diaporthe citrichinensis | reverse complement strand
AATTAAATTAACGTTATATTTTTAATTAATAATTAATGTATTTAACCTTTAAGCTTTAGGACTTTAAGTTTAAGTTATATTTAAAGGAAACCTTTTTAGGATTATATGTACTTACTTAATAAAAGATTATTAGTGTAAGAATAAGTTGTATATATATAAATAAATAGGGATGTGTAAGTAGCCCATGCTAGCTAATTACGTATTTCCATTTCATAGCTCATAGCTAGATGAAGGTAGGCTATAGCATTCGCTGTTGCCTTCCCTTCTGCACTAATGCGAAACCACTACACCAACCCAACCAACGTATTTGAGTACGTGACCCAACCAACAGAAAGAAAGCATGTAAGTTTTGGTAGCAATACGTGGTGGATACAGAAGTGAGGTTCTGGGACGATGCAGCCGTGTCGGCCGAACAGTCGGACCGTGCTCTCCGTCAGGGTGCCTGTGTCCGTTGAGCTGGTGTCACGAGGCTGTCCGTCTCGGCCGATACATAAGCGCCATGCCCGCAAATAAGAGACAGGGTCATGAACGAGGCGAAAGGGGCTCGGGAGGCTAGGAGAAGGAGGACGGCTTCTCCCTCTCGTCTCAACAAGGGAGGCAGGACCCTAGTCCCCTTCCCTGGAATGCGGGGGACCAGGGTGTCTCAGCGCTAGAACGGTACCCCAGGAACGGAATGCAGGCGAACGGGACCCCGATGGAGACCAGTGGGACGGGGAGCAGGCCTCCCCTGACGAACAACGGAGTTGCTGCTGCGGCTTGGGCATGGCACGTGGACGAAGTGGGCGGTTTTGTCGACAAAGCGTTACCTAATGGCCAGACAAGCCGGGGCGGCTGGCTGCGGCTCCCCCCGGCCCATGGGAATGGAGGAGTCAATTCGCCCTCGTCTTCTTGAAACTTTGCACCGACATTATTAGCGGCTGGTGATACTTCCTGTCTGCGACCCAAGGAGAAGCTTGGGAGAGCCTGGAACAGCCCTGACAGCTTGGTTACTGGGAGTGTGCGACATCGCTGTGATTGTCGCCGCAGCGGGTCTCCTGACATCGGAGTGACCTGGGTGGTCCCAGAGACGGCGTCGGGAAGATGCGGGTGTCAGGCGGATGGCGCAGGGCGGATGTCGCGCGCCAGCGGCCAGCGGCCACGCCAGCCACGCCATGCCCGTGCCATAGCGCGACCACGCGAGGCTGTGGTCATGTCAGCAGCCGTGGGAGACGTTCGAGGACGATGCGATATCGCAGCTGCCGGGGACGGTAGGAAATGACTGGAGACCTGAGCGTCAGCAAAACCTGGAAATGTGTCCTCTGGAGCTGGCTGCTCTTGATCCTATCCCGTCAGCTTCGGTATCTGGGTCTGCCTGGCTTAGCACTGGAATTTCGCCCAAGTGCTAGCATGCCATACGTGCAGAGGAGTCAACGGCTGGCGTCTGGCGTGTCTGGGGCCACGAGGCTGCTGGGCTGCCAGGACGAGCCACTAGTCTACGGTGGTCGATCCATGTGCAGGTCACCACACACTACTGTGCTATGGTCTGTGGCAGAGTGGCCGGAAGTGCTGCTACCTGTGAAACCAACTGGAGGTTGCGCTTTGTCATGGAAATGCCCGGCTGCATTGCAAAGACGTAATGAGATGTGAGGTTACGAGGTATGCAAATGGAAGTGAGGGAGACGGACGCGAGGGAGTGAGGGATCGAGCGGCCGGGTTGGTGTTTGGGGTTGATCTCATTGCTCGTCATTATTGTGGCATCTTGCTGGATGCTGCACACCTGGGCAGCCAGCGCATCAGGGCAACAGCTCAGCTCAGCACAGCACAGCAAAGCAAAGCAAAGCAAAAGCATGCAGCAGATCTCGACAAGGAGAAGCATCAGAGCGCAGAGTCCCATCTGGTTGGAAGCTTTCTCGCCAGCTTGCGCCGTGGCCACTCACAATTGCTACCGAACACCCCGCATGGCAGCAGAAGTACGCAGATGCATGTACATGTAGCACTGTTGCCAGCATGGTGTACCCATGTGTCATGTAGCGTCATGTACACATTCAACGCTAATAAAAGCGACGGGGGGCGAAAAAAGTGCAAAGAAATTTCCTCTGGCTGGTCGTGCCGTCGGCCTTTCTGCACATTAACAGACTACCTACACGTGTAGGACCAGACGAGTGCTGCTTTCTCCAACGGGAGCCTACCGACCAACAACAACTCATCAATGCTCCCTCTACCGACACTGATCTCCAACCCCGAGCCGCTTGGACACGATCAGCCTCATCCACCCACTCCATGCGGCAAACACGCACATCAGTTGTCCAAGCAGGGAGCGCTCATTTTCCATTACTTCACAGAATTCAAATCCCCGGATTGCGTCTGGTCACACGGGCAGGCGAGGATGCGAGACAGGGGCCCTTTTGGACGACCCTGCAACAGCTAGGCTCGACTCGGGCGTTCAGGTGACAAAGAAATACTCGCTGCTTGGATCCGCATCTGTTTCCATTACCCAATCCACAGGTAACGCGCCATGGCATGCGAGAACATGGCAGCGCCAGCTCTCTGCCGCCCTGTCGCCTCTTTGCCTCTCTAGCCGTCCTAATTATACATAATACGGTAATCAAAAATCCTTTTTTTCCTTCCCTCGCTCGCCCGCCCCCAGTCTGCTACCGCCAGTAGCCCGCTTTCCGTCCGTCACGCTACCTGCTCTGTACTCCGTGGTACCTGCGCCTGACTTGCTCGCCCTTTTTTAAAGCCTCTCCTCCTTCTTGCTACCGGCTGCTACTGCTGCTGCTTGCTGTCTAGCAGCCGTCCAGTCATAATTCGTGCTAGCCTAGCCGGTTGCAACCCTTTTGCCCACACACCGGTCGCCGTTCCCCTGGCCTTGTTGTGCCTGACCTCGCCTCGCACTGCCTTGCCTTGCCGTGCCTCGCCGTGTCCTGACTTGCCCATTTGCCCTATTATACAGGACCACCGCCTGCTTGCACCACACCTCACCTCACCCTTCAAACACCATATTACGAGGCTATCACCGACGCCCATACTATACACCATCCTTCCCCGCAACGCTCTTGATTGCTTTTACCTAAGATCCTCCTCCCGTTGACTAATAAAAATATTCACCTGGTCATCAACGCTCACGTGAAACCATCCACCGACTACCTCTCCTTTTCTGCCCCGGAGGGCCCCAGAGGGTGGTACCTACTCATCCTACTTGCTCCGTACCACATTCCAGAGACTTTTTATTCCGAAGAGTCCCACTATGGCCGTCCCAACAGCTGCGACCGCGGCACCAGCCAAGGTCAAGGACCGCTCCACCACCTACAAAATCTCTCCGGGGAGCTCCAAGCCTCCCTCGCCCAACCTCGCAAACTCTCGCACGTCTTTCTCGTCTATAAGGGAGGACGACACCGACTTGGCCCAGACTTTCACCTCCTCCAAAGTCTCCTGCTACACCCTGCAACAGGAGCAAGCAGTAAGCGACGACGAGTCCCCCGGTACTATGGTTTCCCAGGCCCAGTTCTTCGCACCCGTCACTCAGCCTGGCAGTCGGCTGCACGGCAACTGGGTCCCTGCAGACGACTTTAAGGGATGGAAGCAGATCAATGTTCGTGGGAGGCTGGCGAGCCGGAGCTTTGGCGACCTCGCGTCGCTGACCCTCGCATGGGAGCCCAGGCCCGCCCCCGTCAAGCGCAGGCCATCCAAGGTCACGGGCGAGTCTGCCCTTGAGAGCTTGCCTCTGGAGCTGCTCAGTTCTATCATCAACCTCCTGCTTCTGGACATTCCGCCCAACGGTATTACGAAGCGGAACATGGACCTGATGTCCCTCCTGCTCACGTCTAAGAAGCTCCACGGCGCGACCTTGCTCACCCTCTACCGGCAAATCACGATCCCGCACTCGAGGATTTTCCAGAAATTCCTCGCACATGTCACCGAGCACCCATCACTCGGCACTCTGGTGCGGCGGTTCGATTTCTGCCACTTCAACCCAACCACCTTATTCATGACAGCCAGCGAGCGGTCCCAGGCCCGCAACCTGACCTCTGACACCCTTCTCCAGGCACTGGAGCTCACGCCGCACCTGCACGAGTTCCTGGCTCAGGAGCACATCGACGACGAGCTCGATGCTCAAGTGCTGCAGAAGCTGTTCTTCAAGCTAGACAGAGTCCAGGCTCTAGACTTCTGCGGCTGCTCATGCGCGTCCTTCCGCGACGCCTTCACCACCACCATCTGCTCGGCCGAGTGGAAGGAACCGCTCGGGCTCAAGAGACTGTCCCTGCACAAGTGTACGACGCTTCCTGTGGCCGTCTTCGAGAAGCTCCTGCCCAACCTCCCCAACCTTACCCACCTCGACATCGCGGGCACGCAGGTCACGGACACGGCGCTGGCCTCCCTCCCCAGCTCCGCGCGCATCACCCATCTCAACCTCGCCAAGTGCAACAAGCTCTCCGCAGACGCAATTATTAATTTTATCTCAACACACCCGGCCGTCACCCAGTCGCTCGTCTGGCTGTCCCTCGCGACGGACGCCCGGGTCCACGAGACCTTCGACGCAGACGCCATCACGAGGCTCCTGCCGGTCCTGCCCGCGACGCTCAAGTCGCTCTCCCTCAAGGGCAGCAGCATGAACGAATCCCACATTCCACTGATGCGGCCACTAACCAAGCACCTGGAGGAGCTTGCCCTGGGCCGCGGCCTCGGCGTGAGCGACACCAACGGCCTCTTCGTCCCGGACGTCGACGAGCAGGTCTACGGGGAGGAAACCGACGCCGACGGCGACCGCGTGATGGCGACCATCGACGCGTGGGAGCCGCACACGCTGCGGTACCTCGACCTCTCGGACATGTGGAACGGCGACTTCGACCTACCGACGCTGTACAACACGTCCGGGTGCGCGCTGCTGACGGGCCAGACGGTCCCGCTCGAGGTCATTGAGGTGCCCGAGGACGTCGCCCGCCGGCTGGCCAAGGGCCACGCCCCGCTGACCCGCCTGGGATGGCGCGTCAGCGAGCTGGGCAGCCGCACGTGGGTCGTGCGCGCGTCCGTCCCCGGCGCCCAGGGCCAGGACCAGGCACAGCCCCATGATAACGGCAGCAGGGGCTGGAAGATGGGAGCCGAGAACTGGGGGATGCGCAAGGTGCCCATGGCCAGGGCCGAGGTCGGAGGCATGTACGGGAGCTACATGTTCAGCAAGCTGTAAAGATACGAGGCGTTGCATTTGTCACCGGAGTTATTCAGCCGGGGCCACTCAGGAGGATTACTTGCATCTTGCCTTTTTTTATTTCTTATGGCTTTTGGTCATCGTTGGGAGTTTTGCTAAAAAAGCATTTGGGGGTCACGATCGTCACGACAATTACTCTTCCCAAAGCGAGCATCACATTTCCCTTGTTCTTTGTTTTCCTGTCTTCTGGATCTCGGAGTTTAGCTGAAGACGTTGGCTCAGGGCAAATCATCTTTTCTTTTTTTCCCTTCGGAATTTGTTATGGGGGTTCTTTTAAAACGAACAAAGCATCGGGGGATGGATATGGATACCCAAGGGAATTGCGAGCGAGAATACGTCTTTCTTGTCTTTTAAACCTGGATTGTCTGTCTGCCTTTTCATACCCTCTAGATACCAAAAAAGCGTTGTTCTGCCTTTACTGCCTCTCCCGCCGTTTCCCAGTAAATAGTCAGTTTGTCTGTATTGAAGCATGTATATAGAGTTCAGCGATAAAAATTGTATTTAGTTTCGGCCATTGTACCTCGCCGCAGTGCTGCATGTTGTGGACGTCCGGAGCCTCGTAAAGCCGTTACGCCCGATCGGATGGATGATTTTGGGGCCCGTCGATGCCGCTAGTTGCGGATATCCTGGTGACGGAAGTGGAGCTGTGCGGGTCCTATAATTGCTGGACGTGCTGGAAATTCAAGGAGGCTGTTCCTGTACGGTATTCGTAAGAACAGGCTCAAACCCCTAATAAAGAACCCGGTTGCGGCAACGTCCGCCATGAGAAGACGCCCGTGGCCGGCTCAACATGCATGCGATTGTGACAACCAAGCACCAGGTACGCATACACGATGTGCTTTCAACTCCCTATCAAAAAGCAGGTGGAACGTAACGATTCCTGAGGTTCCGCCGTAGAGGCCTGGATTCAAATATAATATCTACCTGAGGTCACGCATATATTAGACCTTCTTCCTCGGAAGCATGTCGCCTTATCTCCGGCTGCTCTAATTCCTGGACGTCCTGTCCTACCGTCATTCCGTACATTCCGTGACCTCCACGGGTATCTTTGGCGTGGAAATTACCACCGCGAAAAACGAGGGTCATCAACGGCCGTCAAGCAGAAACACTGAGATTGCCATCGCCATATAACGCGCTCATGTAGGCACCACCCTCTCCAGGCTGCTCCGTACTGAGGACAAATCTAGTTGTCTTGATGGTCTCTTCCGTCCTTCACAAGGTCCCTCGCAGCGTCGGGTCGCCCAGCAGTATCCTGCCAAGGAATACCTTAGTTTCAGCCACTCGTCATCGCCCGTTAACCTTCTTCCCGCTGGCCGCCACTTGCTTTTTACAGTCGTCGCAGTACCATTTCACTGTTCCAGTCGTCAGAAATTATATATCTCAGAGCCGATGTCCTTTCCATAGCACTGGGACAAGGAGGATGAGTGACTTACCGCTCTTTCCGGGCGCAACCTTCAAGCCCACACATCCCAGATGGAACCACTCCCTCGTGCAGTGCTCGCCATCACAGCCCACCATCTGACCGAAGGATACTCGCTCGCAGTAACAATACGTCGGCTCGTCAGGGTCGTACACGTCGTTCTCGTCCGTTGGGACGGTATGGTCCTCGTCCGCTGTGGGCTGCACCAGGGCTTTTTGAACCGCTGCCGCGTGTGCTGCGGAAGCTCCCTTCTTGTGGGACCTCTTAGGCACCACGGGCGCTTCTGAATTTCTCGACGGGCGGGAGCGGGGGTTGTTATTATTGTTGTTACTATTAGTGGGAGGATTGTCTGGGAAGCTACCGATTGCAGGCGTAGAGGGCTTGCTTGCTCGGCCACTTTTCGTGGTAGTGACCTGCTGCACCGTCGGCGGCGCGGTTGCTGGGGTAGGCTCTTTCCGCGCCTCGATCTCTTCAGCGGGCTTCGCAGAAGCCTCTTTTGGTCCCGTAGCTGGCACCGCAGATTTCGGCGTTGGTGCCCTTTCACTCTGTTGTCTTACAGGTTCGGTCTTGGGACCTGCACTTGGTGGTTCCATTTGAGTCTTCACGTTCTCACTAGCAGCGACGCGAGAGCCATTACTCGGCGGTGGGATCTCGATGGGTGCCGGCACATTTCCGTTTGGCTTGTTCGAGGCAACGGAGGGCGGTCGCTTGTCTGCAATTGAGGCGGTAGAGTTTTGACGGGCTCTCGACGAAGCCGGACGAGCGTTGGCAGGGGGTGCTGGTGAGGCCCGTGGAGGCTTGGAAGTGTCGGGGAAAACGCCGATGACTGGTGACGATGCGACGGATGGCGGTTGGGCGGGTCCGGCCCTGCTTCGAAGTCATGTTAGCTCTAATCTCCATTATCACCTAAGGGGCTCGGATGAACACTTGCCTCTTTTTGGTCTGTCCCGTAGAATTGGGCAGTGCCTTCCGCTTTTTCGGCGCTGGCTGTTCAGGTGCTGGCGTCGCACGAGGACTCTCTGAAGCCTTGGCTTTGGAATTCTTGCCGTTCTGCAAGACTGTTGCCATTGAACCTGTGGGAGTTCCCCCGTTGGGAGGAGGCTTCTCGACCTTGCGCCTTTTTGGAGCGGGTGTGTTGCTGGCTGGCGTCTGACCGGTGATACCCAAGCCAACATTGGCAGGCGACTCGGCATTCGCCGCCGCTGCGGCAGTCTTCCGTTTCGTATTGCTCTGGGTCTTCTTATTGCTTGTCTCTGCCTTGCTCTTGTTATCGTGGTCGTCGTGCTCAGACTCATGCGTGTGATTCTTCTGGCTCTTCTTGGCGGCCACAGCTTGCTTTCGCGACTCACTACGCGCCGCGGCCTCCTCTGCGACAAATTGAGCGGCAGCGGACAGGTGAGCGGCGCCCTCTCTTCTAGTGCGCTCTGCCTGGGTATTGAGCGCGCGTGCTGCTCTATTCTCTGGATACGCCCAATGTGAGTCGCTTCCCCACTTCGCCTCCTCGCTGAACTCGTCCGAGAGGTGAGGCCATATGTCATCAATGCGGTTAAGCTGTTTGCGGAGCGCATCGTTCGCGGTAGATATGACGTGGTTTTTCTCCTCTAGCGAATTAAGCATTTCTTGTATCTTGACGGCGGTCGATCGGAAGAGGTGGCGGCGCGCCAGATTGCTGTCGTCAAAGACGCTCGACGCAATCGAGCCATTTGCTGAGAACTCGGGTAGAGCATTGCCATGAGGTGGTGCTCCGCTGGAACTGTTCGCAGCGCTCATAGGCGCCGAGGCTGGGGCGGCGGAGCTCGTGGCATCATTCAGCGATCGTGCTGGTCCCGGTGGTGGACTGTCGAGGGCGTCTTGCACAAACTGGAAGAGCTGTTCTTGCGGGGCAAAGACCTTGGCGTCGACCTCTTTAAGCAAAGTGAAATGTCGCACGAGCTCTTTCGGAAGAGCCGTGATAGCATCAGCGAAGTGGGTTACGCCCGGGAAAATGTCTATAGGCTGTTCGGCGGTATTGGCGCTGGACAGCGAGTCCCGTGTGGCCAGGCGGTTGAGGCCCGCATTCGATCTGGGAGGATTTGTTCGAGTCTGGCGAACGGGTTGAGATCTCCGATTGGAAGACGATGGCTCGCCCGAGACAACCTTCGCTGTCTTCATATTGGACGTCGCTTGCGGAGAGGAGAGAGGGAGGGGAGGACGAGGTGGGAGGTCGTGGTGGAATTGTGGTGGTCTGCGGATTCTGAGCCGAGAAGGAAGATCCCACTCTGCGACAGCGTGGGCACGTCTTATCGGTCCCCTAGCAGAGTCTTGAGAGTAATAAGAATAGAAGACGCGGGTCTAGAGGTCCAGTCAATCAGCCATTCTCTTCCAAGAACAGAGGGCCCGGTAGCTCGAGGGGTTCTGGCCATATGCAGTCGAGGGGAAGAGAAAACAGCCGGTAGGAGAGGGCCAGGAGGGAACAAGACCAAGAACAGACCGGGCGTGTGAGCGGCCGGCATTGGGGCGGGCCAGAGCAAAGCACCCAGAGCTCTCTAGCGCCACAGGGGGCTTTTCGATTTGTGCAGTGACGCAGCTTCGGCACCGAAGCGGCGACTGATAATCCTCGGGAAGATAAGCTCACTTTCTAAGCATGGGATTGTTACCGTACAGTACTGTAGTCTACATGACCTGGTCCGACCGCCTTGTGAGACCCGACCATAATCGTGCCTCATCGCAGACCAAAATGCATGATCTAATTGTAGTTATAATAATGATGCGTGCTGAATCTGAATATCTCTTCCTATCTCTTTCACGCTCCCTCTCCCGCCCCTCTCTGGATATAATTGTCAAAAGACCGCAGAAATATGCAGGAAAACAGATTTATGCCACACGCCGCCAGCTCGTCAATTCTTAAGACCTGTCCAATATTAACGCTGCTTGATGCCTCGCCGGGGCTTTTCGTCCCTCTCCTTTTGCTTCTGTCGCCACTGCCACTCGATCAAGACCGGCAGGAAATGCCACAGGTCGAAGTCTGGCCACATGCACTTGAGGAAGAAAAGCTGAGTGTCCTGGTGGCACTGCCACAGCATGAAGTCGCTCAGCCTCTCAACTCCGCTCGTACGAACAAACATGTCCAAGGGTGGATCTCCAGCTGTGTACATGTGGTCTGTCAAGGTCTCCGTGGTGATGGTCTCGGGGTCGGGATATCTCGTAGTATGCGATGAGGATGGCCTGGAAGGCGTGTCGGGCAGGTGCAACGTCGATGCCGTGGACGAGACGGAATCATCGGGGCCATCACCGTCGTGTCCAGGTTGCTCTGCCGCCGAAGGCGTCTCATCTATTGATGGCAGAGTGTCGGGCCTGGCCAGTTTCTTGGACTTGATGCTCTGAGAGATGCGAGTTTGAGAGAACGTCGAGTTCTTTGGTGGCGGAGTTGTCAAGTAGTCCTGGACTGTTGTCCGGACTGCATGCGTCATTTCTTCCCGTGATCCGTATGGGAAGCAGATGTTGAGGACGGCACTGGACTGAAGTCAGCTGGCGGTCCTGTCGAAACGACCCTCGCCAAACAAGCTTACCCAGTATTCTTGCTCGTGTTCTCCACGGCTTTGTCCACATACTCCAGGACGTCCTTTGGGATCAGCTCTCGCTTTCCGCATATCTTGATCCTGGCACCATATCTGTCCAGGACCTCTCCATGCTGCATGAGTTGTGAGAGCTTAGTCTTGGCCAGCAACATCAAGCCCTCGACCTCACGCTGTGGTCTGTTGAAGTTTTCAATTGCAAACGCATACACAGTAACAACCTTGACACCAGTCTTGTAGCAGACTTCTAGGATCTGGAAGCTGGTTAGATGGCGTGTCATAGTGGTGGACAGGGAAATGATTACGTACCTTGGCCAGGGCCTCAAACCCAAGATGGTGTCCTTCCAGGCTCTCTATTTTGTGGTTCTTGGCATATCGCCTGTTACCGTCCATAACAAAGGCAACGTGCTGGGGTACTGGACCCTGCTTGAGTGCCCCGATGAGCAGCTCATGCGTCTGTCGGAGAATCCATTCGGCTGGTGGAGAGCTCAGAAGCCAGCTCCGAAAGTGTGCTAGGTACAGGTCTGACATGGCAAGACAGGAGGTGATGGTAGCTGGGTGGAAGGCGAGGGTCAAAGACGGCAAAGAGTAGGACCAGCACCCATCGAGCGCTTCTATTACAGTGCGGGAACGAGCAGGGCTTATAAACGGACGAAAAGAGGCTGTACTCAGAAATCGCCTTCCTGCCAAGACGACGACGCAGGAGCTTACGAAAGGACGGACAAGTGAGATCAGGATGTTGAACGTCGCACTGGAGGCAAGGGAAATGCCCAGTATCCTCAGCCACTGTAGCAAATGGATCGGCCATTTTCCATGGTTCGGCCCTGATCCCTGCCAGAATTTGCAGCTGGGCAGGGATCACTGTCCCTGGGTGACACGAGCCGCTGGGCTGAATGACATACTGGCCACTTCAACCTTCCCCAGCTCCGTCCGCCGGCGTCACCTTTAACACGTAAAGACCAAAGCCGTTTTTAATGACAACTCCCAACCGGACACGACAGTTGATTCGTCCTAAGTGTTCTCACTAAACGTTCATGCTTGTAGCCTCAAGACCACAGGAAGAAAAGCGCCAGGCCAACCTCGGACAGCCTGCCCTGCCCGCCGTAATGCATCGGTAGCAACCGACCGACCTTGGCAGCTCTATCCTCGAAACATGTCCTTCACCAATGCGCCCGTGACGAGAACGCTCGTTGTCGGGCTCGTTTCCTCCTCCGTCGCGGCGAGTCTCTTCGACTTGAAACATTACTTCTACATCCTAGTCGACACACACATCTGGAAGTATCACCAACCATGGCGGGCCCTCATATTCCAGCTCTGCTACACCAACTCATCCGAGGTGCTCTTTGCCGCCATGACGCTCTACAACATGCGCGTTGTTGAGCGGATGTGGGGGTCAAGAAAATACGCTGTACGTTTCTTTCCCTTGGACCCATTTCCAAAGTTCCGCAGTGTATGCTGACATCGACCAATGCGACAGTCCTTCCTCGTCGTCTCCGGCTTGTTAACAAGCGTCCTCACCCCCGCCGCCATCATCCTCCTGCTCCGCCCTCTCACCGGTGGCATGTTCAACTATCTCCCGGCTGGTCCGACCCCGATCATCTTCGCTATCCTTGCGCAGTACCACGCCATGATCCCGCACATTTACAAGTACCGCATGGCCTTGACGGCCTCCTCCCCCAGCACGAGCAACGACGCGGCGGGCCTCACCTTCAGCGACAAGTCTTACCGGTACTTCCTGGCCATGCAGCTCGCGCTGTTCCAGTGGCCCGGGTCGCTGTTGGGCGCCGCGATCGGGTGGGTTGTGGGGTACGTGTGGAGGAACGACATGCTGCCGACCAGGGTGACGACATGGCGGCTGCCTGGCTGGATGGTCGGCATGAGGACACAAAAGAGAAGTCAGGAGTTTGAGGGGCTGAGGAGGCGGTTGGAGGGGGAGAATGCGCCGAGCGCGACTGCGACGGGCGCCCAGGGCCAGGGAGCAGACGGTGATGCCGGCAGGAGGAGGACTCTCGGACAACAGGTTCTGGATCAGGTTTCCGGCGCAATCTGAAGACCGGGCGCGAAGTCAGACGCGAACTGAAAAGGATCATTCCCAGCCAACAGTATGGGTTTTCTGTGTTCCTTACGAAATATCTTGAATCAAAAGACATATTTCGTTAGCACAAGGCCCACGTATGGTGCCACCTGCAGTGTCTCTTACAGGTCACAATTGACCTTGTTTCTTGGATTATTTTGAACTTTGACAAGGGAATATGGCTGTCATGCTGGTAGCTACCTGCTGAGCCTAACACGTAACAGCATGAGCCTGGTCTCGATTGTACAACTTGTCCCAGTCTGTGTTTTGCGAAGTTTCCGTCTACCAGCATGTCTGCCTCTAGGCTTCCACTTCTAGTTTCAAGGTTTCGTGTTTCTCTGCCGCCTGCTCATTGCATCTAACATCCAGGCACTCCGATAATCAGACTAACGGCGGAGCGGATAGTGGGTGCAGCTACGCCCGCATTCTTGATCCCTTCAGCATCTTCAGTTCCCTCTTCTTATCTTCGTCCGAGTAGGTCATCCAATCCTCCGCCTTGTGCTTCTTGAACCCCTTCTGCTCCCACATATCGATCTCCGCATGGTCGATTTTGTGGAGAGGGACCCCGAGGTCTTTAGAGATGGTATCCCTCACTATACTCATCATAATAGGGCCCCGTGGGAATACTTTCTCCTTGGCTGCCTCAAAATCCTCGAAGAAGGCTTGAGTGGTATGCTCGTCCAAGGTCTGCGCCCTGGCAACCCTGTTGTCCATACCTTTTATCATCCGCTTCTTGTTGTACCGCACAGGTTTGAACCAGTCCACGACCTTGTCATAATCCAGCCGGAACCCAGCCGTGTCATATGTCGGAGAGCCATTAGGCCCCCTGTCGTAGCAAACATAGAGATCGTGGGAAAGTGCAGCTGGATCCTTGCGGACTTTCTCCTTGTATAAGGCGTCTTTCTGCATGGCATTCAGGCGCGCCTTTGGCTTCTCTGGAGACGGTGGGCGACGGGCAGCCAGCTCAGAAGGCATATCGTGCTCGTCGTACCGTGGACGCCTTTCCCGCCCAGGGGTAGGGCGCGGGTCCTTGAGTTTACTCCTGTCCCAGTCAAATTCCAGGTCCGGGGTGGTCAGGCGTGGAAGAGGCTGCCGTTCTTCGTCCTCTTGTGGCTCTGAAGGCTCAGGGTTACCGTTCGACGGCGTGGGGGAGCTCTTGCGCTTCTTCGCTGGCCCCTGTTGTTGAGCCTTGGAGTCAGACGCGCCTCTCTTCTTCGCCGGAGCTTGCTTGAGCTCCCTGGCTGTTGAATTATCCGAGGTAGTGCCTCCGGTGGAAGCAGGAGCTCCCTGACGCGTTCGCGCCATTGCAATGTGTGTGGGATTTGACTTTTGACAGAACGCAGCGACCTTTCAAGTGTCCAGAGAAGAAATCGTCAGGAAAGAAAGATGAGCTTGCTATATACGCCACGCCGATCTCAGTGTTGACTAACAACATCAGAGCACGGGGTACTACGTTGGTTTCTTGGCTGAGAACATCTGAAGACAATGAACTGCGTCCGTAAACTTAACATACCCTGTATGTTGCCAGTCCAAACCCTGTAATAACTGGAACGTCACTGACTCCACCTGGCCTGCCACCCACGTCTTTGTAGGACGGACGAATGAATGAGTGAGACCGGGGTGAAGGAGAAGGTCTTTACTTCTTGTCTTGTCTCACAGGTGGGGTGGTTCTAGAACTTGCTAGCTGCGGTTTTCTCCACCAGGCCGAGCCTTGCACGAAAAAGATCCCAGCCTTCCAACCTTCCAAACCCAGTCCCGAACTTACGACCACTTTTCTTCCAGAACAGCATCGGCTACCCACATGGTTGCCGTCAACCCAGTCGCCCACAATGGATGACTCCGAACGAAGAACTGCCAAGCGATCCCGCTTCGACCAAAAGGAGCCTGAACCTCGAAGGGTCTCCAGATTCGACCGGCGTTCTCGGTCTCCCTCGGCTCGCAAGGACGACTCGGTTCGCGACAGGAGCCCATTGTCCAAGGACCGAGACATTGGCGCATCTCCCACGAAGTCTCCAGTAGACCCAGCAGCTGCTGCAGGTAAGGCTCAGGGCAATAATGGCCCCATACCGTGAGTTATCATTTTCGCCAGCGTGCTAATTTGACCATAGCTGCTGCCGCGGCCAAGATCAATGCTCAACTCCAGGCGCGCAAGGGCATCCAGCATGTCGACGTCCCTCCAATCCGCTCCGAGGCCTCCACGGGAAGCACCTCGGGACCTGCAGCAACCGCGCACCAGATCAACGGCGACATGTATATTGCGGATGGCGACTACATCAAGGACATCGAAGTCAACGACCTGCGTAACCGATACCTCTTGACCAAGGGCTCCACACAGAAAATGGTAAATACTTGTCTTGGTCATTCCTGCTGATACACAATCAGACACAGCTGCATCAATCCCTCACCCACCCTGCCACCGTATGCGAGAACAGTCTTGCTTACTCGAAGCTCGACAGTTTCCATACAGGCCATCTCTGTGTCCGCTGCTGACCTCCCCTGCTTGATCTAGATTAAAGATGAGACCGGCGCCGGTATGCTACCACCTACCACCTAATTTTATCACAGTAACTCGTCGTTTGAAGACTGGAAGTTGACGCTTTTATTCTCACCAAGATGTCACCACCCGAGGGAACTACTACCCCGACAAGAGCATGGCTACCGCAGCAGTAAGAGACGCACGCCCCGGTGCAGGGTTGGGCATGGTGGCTAACCGATGGATCCAGAACCCCCCTCTTTACCTTCACGTCACGAGCACTTCGAAGGACGGACTCGAGCAGGCCGTTGCTAAGATCGAAGAGATGATGAAGCAAGAGCTCCCCCAACTCGTTGACGAGCGCCGTTTCCGCCGCCGAGAGCAAGAGCAGGTTGAGCGGGACGAGTACGGTAGAGTATGTTGCAGATTGCCCATCCTGGACCTCGTGTGTTTGCTGACCTCCCTTATCAGCGGAAATGGCCTGAGGAGAAGATCCCTATCGACCTTGACCCTGTCCCTGGCTTCAACCTCCGTGCACAGGTAGTTGGCCACGGAGGTGCTTATGTCAAGCATATTCAACAAGAGACAGGATGCCGTGTGCAGATCAAGGGCCGTGGCTCTGGCTACATTGAGAACTCCACTGGACGCGAGGCCGAGGAGGACATGTACCTCCACGTTGCCGGCCCCGATCCCAAGATGGTTCAGCAAGCTAAGGAGCTGTGCGAGGATTTGTTGGGCAACGTGAAGGAGCAGTACGAGGAATTCAAGAGCCGGCCACCACGTCAAAGCTATGGCGGCGGTGGACACTACGGCGGTGACCGTTACAATGGCGGCGACCGGCACGGAGGTGGAGATCGGTATGGCGGCGGCGGCGGCGATCGATACGGTGGCGACAGGCATGGAGACCGGTACGGTGACAGGCAGGGCAGCAGGGACCACGGGTACAATAACAACTACAACAACTCCCCGAGAGCTCAGGCGTCGTCAGCATCGCCGGCCCCGGGTGCTAATAGCACACCATCGGCCGCCGACTACACGGCGCAATACGCCCAGTACTACGCCCAGAATCCTGGCGCGGACCCTTACGCGGCTTACGGTGGCTACGCTGCGTACGTGCAGTACTATCAGCAGTATATGGCCGCAGCGCAAGCCCAACAGCAGCAGCAAGGCCCCGGTGCGCCGGGTGCGCCTGGTGCACAAGGTGCCTCAGCATCTCCACCGCCCCCTCCGCCAGACAACCAGCCTCCTCCGCCGCCTCCACCATCCAATCCCGCACCGCCTCCTCCACCCTCAGGGTCTCCCCCGGGCGTGGCTGGCTACAACGCAGTATGTCCCACTTCCTCTACCTGGTTAATGTGAACAGTATTGACCCACATTGCAGATGCCCCCTCCACCTGGATTGTGAGCACTCAAAAATCATGTAGCGGGATGCGATGTGACGCGGATCGGGAACTAGGCGCATTGATAGCATTTCAAAGTATTAGAGCCGCGCTGAAATTTTGAGGAATGAGAGCTTGTGTCAGGTTGCTTATTTGGCTATTCGGGACGGCTGTGACGAGACGGAGAGTGAATTTGCCGAAAGCTTGCGTTTGCCCAACATGGGCACCGATCATATTGTCGTCCCTCTCGAGCCTTAGCATTATGACCCTGGGAAGCATGAGCTGACTGCACTGGTCTACAAGATCGCAGGAATCAAGATTGAAAAGATCGACTCGGGTTATCAACGTGCACTTCATATTTGTATTGAATCGTAAACTCGTGAGAACATGATGGTACAATATGGGAACATGTTCTCCCTATATGTCATTTGCAACCTGATTTCCCATTGAATTTCCCCAGACTCGCCATGAAATTACCAGGAGTTTCCGTCCCAACGCAGTGATGCTCGCTTGCTATATGCTGAATGAATTGCCGATGACCCAACTACCGGGACATGCCATTGAAATCAAGTTTCGTCATGTACACGAACGTCTGCGTATCTGCACTCTCTGCCCAAACTGTCGATGCTGCTTCTGTGACATCAAGTCATATATACTATCTACCTCTCCAGCCCTAGTCCGCGTGCGAGATCAGGTCCGCAGGGATCGGCGTGTCCCGCCGGCTCCCCGTCTCCGAATTGAACAGGCCCTCCGAGTCCTGCCTCACCGACCTGAGGTGGGCGTTGTTCCTGCGCGCCACCGTCGGCGTCACCAGATCAACCTCCATGTCGGTGCTCACAGCCAGCCCGCCGCCGCCGCCGCCGCCGCCCTCTGATGCTTCTGCTGCTTCCGCATCAGCGTCTGCCTCTGCGTCGGACTCGGACATGACCACATCCTCATGCGCCGCCTCGTCAAAAGTCTCGATGCTGGTCGTCGGGATCTCCATCGGCGACGGTGCCACCGGCTCCACGACGACCGGCGGCGGGGACATGGCGGCCGCGGCAGGAGCAGGAGCAGCACCGCCGTCCGTGGTGCTTCTGGGCTGACCCTCGGCCTGTGCCTGCGCCCTGGCGGCCGCCCGTATGGCGGCGATGGCGCCGCCCACCTCCCGATCATCGGCGTCGTCCTCCTGCGTGCCGATGGTCCACACCCAGCGCCTCTTGGTCTCCCTAGTCTTCCTCCTTTTCCGGATGCCGCCGGACGGTGACGACGTCGACGGTACCGTCGGCGAGGTAGGCGTCCTAGTCACCAGCCCGGCCATGCGTCGTCTCATCTCCTCAAAGGGGCCAGGGGTTTGGCCGCCGTCGCGGGTCTCGTCGCCCGTGTAGGCCATGGTCGTGTCGAGGACCATCTGGTCGTTTGGCGACGACACACCGGCGGAGGCGGCCACGGCCGCAATGCCCGGGGTGGTGGCCAAGGGGGAGGTCGCTGACCGCGGTGAGACCTCGTCGGCCAGCAGGTCGATGTGCGACCTCACGTACTCGTTGGTGGTGATCTCCTGTTCGATGGGGCTCCCGTAGCCCACGCGGCGAGCGGCCTTCTCGGCGAGGCGCAGCGACTGGCGACGGGGCGAGATGGGCGTCTTGGCCGTCGGCGGCGGCAGCGGCGAGTTCCGCAGGATGCTGTGCAGGGAGCGGTTGCGCACGTAGGGGAGGGACAGTCCGGAAGAGTTCGCAACGCTGAGGGGCAGCGTGGCCCGCCGCCGCGAGGTCCCCGTCGGCGTCGAGGCGGACGACGGGGGGAAGCCGCCTTGTGCCCAGGAGGGGCCTGGGCCTCCATTTGCTGGTTTGCCGGCTGTGTCTTCGGCCGAGAAGGAGAATGGCTTGGGATCGCTGTCGTCGACGGGCCCGGACGACAAGGGCGGAGTGGCTGTCATGGTGCTGGGGAATTGCACCGGGGCCGGTGCTATCGCTCCTGGCGACAGCGGTTGGGCCGTGAGGGGCGTGTCCAGGTACGTCGAGGCGTAGGGCGTGTGCGAGCCATGGTGCTGCTCCTTGTTGAGGTCCTGCGTCTGGATCTTCAGAGACTGGCTGGCCGAGGTGTTGATGGCTGTGACGGGCGTTGCCCTGTCGATGGCGGTGACGTAGACATTGGACAGTGTGTTGAAGGCAGTCGGCGAGGTCGGGTTGACTGCTGCTGCCACGGTCCTGGAGCCTCTCAGGTTGGGGCCATTGGCTATTGTCTTGATCTGGAGGGACAGCCTCGGTCTCTTTGGAGGGTTCTGGTGAGCCGACATGCTGGATGCGAAGAGGAGAAAGTCGAAGCGGAGGCGAAACACCGCGGCAGCTTGGCCAGGGATCGGGTGGCTTTATTACGAGGAGAGGGAGTGGCAGTGAAAGGGCAGGTGGAAACGCAGGAACAGGTTTAACAGGGTGTGATTGATTCGAAACTTTGCGTGTGAAACATTAGAGGCTCCGTTTGCCGAGGATGCTCAACATCGACTCTGTAACAGCCCAGCGACGTCGCTCCCGGGTTCTGTCGCGAGACTGGACAGCACTGGAACGAGGTGGGGGAAATTGACTGAAGCAATTCTGGAGGCGGGAAAAGAGCAGCAGCAAAGTATTTTGGGCGAGTGTTGGGACAGAGTCGCATGCAGAAGCGAAGAAGTGGCGGCTATATACAACATGTAGTGCTGGAAACAGTCAGGAAACAAGCAGGGGGGACTGGCTGACTGGCGGCAATCTCGCGCGTGAGGAGACACAAGAACAAGAAAGAAAAGAAGAAGCATGCGAGGTCTTTCAAGGATGGAAGCGCCGTCAGGCTAATGCACACTCGGACGGAGAAGCACACACAATAGACGCGTTGGGAGAGGTCGAGACATAGTCACACACGCAGTAAGACCACCTAGGCATGAGACCAGGCGAGGAGGGAGGGGGCGACCGGGGGCAGAGCAGCAAAGTCCCCGCGGCAGACGAGCCATCAGCCACCAGCCTTCGGGCCCGACAAGCACCTCGTCTGCCTGTCGCCTGCTGCTGCTACCCCTTCCCATGCCCCATGCCCCCATCATCGACCCATCGGCATCGTCGTCGTCGAGACGGCAGGGCCGTTGTGGTTGGCTGTAGGCTGGGCTGGATGTGGCCTAGGTCGCTGCAGAGTGCGAGCGTAAGCGCCGTGCCCATGCAGAGACGGGCGGGCAAGCCGCCAATCATGGCCTCCACATGCACACTGCTGGCTGCCAGATCACAATGGCGTCTACTAACACGCTGGGTCTCGATGCCGTGAGCTCCTCTTTTTCCCTTTCTTTTTTTCCCTCATCTTGTTCCAATGTTCCCTCGCGTGCCCGAGGGGTTGCTTCGTCTCGTCCGAAGCAATGAGTCGACGGCTCGACCCTCCCTGCCTCCCTCGCCCCGTCTGCCCCGCCCGGCTTCACCCCCCTGTCGGGTTCCGCTTCCAAGGTTGGGACGAAAGGATCCCAACGTCAAGCCGACACGATGCATGGTGTGTGCATGGGCAGTCAGGAATGAACAGAGTATACACAGTGGTGACCGGGATTCACGGCAAAAGGCGGTGATGATGACTGACTGACTGCGGAGCGATCCGCCGTCGTCCTGAAGGATCCAGTTGCCAGCACACTTGCCGCGGAACACGCGGATCATCCAAGCGGGTGATGAGATGTTGGCGCAACTAAGCGGGCGTCAGACGCTTATTCGCCGCGGCTATTTGGTCCAGACTGGAGTGTCTTAGCTGCCTAGTTCCGTCCCTACTTATTAGTCTTGCAACTATGCATCTACTAGCCCGCGACGGCAGTCTACCGGGAGACGGGCGCATTCCGCAGAGTGTCAGCCTTCTTCTAGCTCGGCCCGCATCCTCTCCTTCCACCAAACACTCGAGCACTTACGTTCGCACCACACAACGCGCAAAGTCAGCGAGAGGGGACGCGTAGTCATGATGACAAGGTCTCACAGTACTCTTGATATGTGCCCCACTTTCTGGTCACCAGGGGATTGACCGTTTCGAGGACTCATGAGTCCATGGGTCTGTTCCATCAGATCTCAAGTGTTTAGACATGATTAAACATGTGACCCTGTGCTATACGCAAATGTACTCGACGATCTCCGATGACTGTACAACCAACCAAAGCAGCCATCCTCTCTTACGCTTCTCTGCTTCCGGTCTAGCACAGCTGCAACGCCCTGTCTTGCTCATGGACCCGCACTTACAAGACAAAAGGGCGTGGACGGTGATTGGCCAGCAGGGCAGACATGGACCACCCAAGGCTCTTCCACGCCAGCTAATATTGTATTTATCAATAATTCTGGTCTTCAACTCCAAGAACATAGTTCAATAGTTGAGATCTGTTGATCACCTCACTGCTTTTCACTGTGTCTGCTCTGACTAAAGTCTCCCCATGCCACACTGGATGATAACCTCACATGGCCGACAACCAACCAAATACCCGGAAGTGTCTAGGAGCGGACTGTGCAAATGATGCCGGTAACCTGCAATGCCCAACATGTCTAAAGACGGGTGTCAAGGACAGCTACTTCTGCTCCCAGGATTGCTTCAAGAGGAACTGGGTTTGTTGAAATATCTTCTGCCTCCCGGCCAGGCTCCAAGCTGACTCGATTGTCCGGCCCAGAGCCAACATAAAACCACCCACAAGCCAACACAAGGTAAGAAACAATATGACATCCACGACCTCATATGCATAGTCCTTGATTCTGATTGGGTCTAGTCACCCGGTTGCACAATCCATTCCCAACATTCCCCTTTACCGGTTCCGTGCGGCCCGTCTATCCACTTTCCCCCAGGCGCACCCTCCCCGAGTCTATAAAGCGCCCTGACTGGGCCGAGACGGGAATCCCGGCCCGCGAGAACCGTCTCAACAGATTCAAGATCGATGTTCTGGACGCAAAGGGTCAGGATGCGATGCGCAAGGTTTGTCGACTGGCTCGAGAAGTTCTGGACGTCACCGCTGCGGAGCTCAAGCCAGGCATCACCACAGACTATCTTGACGAGGTGTGCCACAGAGCTTGTGTGGAACGAGATGTGAGTGCGAAAGCTTTCCACCGTTCAGATGAGGCTGCTTGTTACTAATGACAACAGGCGTATCCCTCTCCGTTGAACTATAACAACTTTCCAAAATCATTGTGCACTTCGCCAAACGAGGTCATCTGTCACGGGATACCTGATCAGCGAGTCCTTCTCGATGGTGATATCCTCAACCTCGACATCTCTCTGTATCACGGTGGTTACCACGCCGACCTCAACGAGACTTACTATATTGGCGATCGAGCCAAAGCCAATCCAGACGCGGTCCGGGTGGTTGAAACCACACGGGAGTGCCTGGACAAGGCCATTGAGCTTATAAAGCCCGGCACTCCGATACGCGAGTTTGGCAAGGTCATCGAGAAGCATGCCCGGTCAAGGGGGTGCAACGTAGTCACTACCTGGGGCGGCCACGGCATCAATACCGAGTTTCATCCCCCGCCTTGGATACCACACTATGCCAAGAACAAGGCCGTCGGGGTGTGCAAGCCTGGCATGACTTTCACTATCGAGCCGATACTTGCGCTGGGGAAGCCCCGCGAGGTTTATTGGCCAGACGACTGGACGAATACGACAGTTGATGGCAAGTGGACTGCTCAATTTGGTACGCACGAGAAACTTCCGAATCCGTGGCCGATTGCTGATATGAACACGGACAGAGCACACCTTTCTTGTCACGGAGACCGGCGTCGAGGTCTTGACTGCGGGTAACGAAAACTCGCCAGGAGGCCCCGTGCCAATGCCAGTGTCAACGGACGGTGCCAAGTCAACGTCCTCGGAAAATGGAGGTGACAATGTCCCAAGTTGAGCTCGGCTAAGTCATGAGTAGACTATTTGGAGAAATGGCAGTGTAGGAAATATCATCTGCAGAAGCTGCAGCCCCAAGGAAACCTTGCCTGAAGACCCGACTTCTACTTACTCTGAGCAGTCTGCACAGCCAGGGATAAATAGTGTTAGAGCTTGAACACATTAGGCGCACGGCAGCCCGGACAGAGCTTCACACCCCGGTACTGAAAAGTCTATCCCTATGTACCTGTTTCATGCATTCATGATGTTTTCCTGTGCAGTACCCAGTATCTCCAGTCTAGATGGGCTCCTCCGGCTCAGTATCCAACCTTGGCCATCCGATGGATCGATGTAGTTCGTAGCCACACGGGTATATTTGAGCTTTCAAAGACCGAACAGCCTCAGCAGACGGAGATCAGAAAGCCGTCGAAGTTTTCGGACTGCCAATCCGTTAACTAAGGTGCCGAGTGTGGTTTGGAGTCTCAGTCCTGTCTTTTTCGGACGGTCTCACTTCATCTCATCATATAAGATTACCAAGCTTCCGAGAAGCATGATTGTGCCCATCTTTGAAGCGATCCGAGCATGGTTTTGTGTTGATGCATCTGCATCTGAAATTGTGCGCTACTCGCGGGTTCAGTTACTCTCCGAGCCCAGAAGAGAAGGTAGACGTCGAGATGGAGGCAAGACTTATTGATACCTGGCTATAAGTCGCCGCGGTGATGAGTCAGCAAAGGAAGCTTACAGGGGCCCCACATTCACTTCAACCGCGTCAAAGTCGACGCGTCCCCATTCCATCAACAGCATGCAGTCTGCGTTGTCCTGAGATCATCCCCCGCAGATCAGCTCTATCCTTTGTCGACTCGGGTACCTTGCTACCTGTTCAACATCGCAGCGTCATGGGGCTCGGGATCAGGCTCGGATACGACAGGACACGATGGAACATGCGGTGACGAGGAGATCACCTCGAAGGAAGCAAGATAGGATCATCCTGCATTTCGTGAGGATCCACCCGCATACAATCTCGCCAGAGGACGTCGCGCTGACTCCCGTCAGGATTATGACTGCTTCTACGCACAAGTTGTTGAGAATGCCCAGCCTGCGCTGAGGTCACTCCCGCTTGGCATCAAGCAGAAGAGCATCCTGGCGACATGCAACTACGAGGCCCGGAGGCGCGGTGTCAAGAAGCTGCAGCTCATATCTGATGCCAAGAGGCTCTGTCCGGATCTGGTTCTTGCCGATGGTGAGGACCTGTCTGCGTTCCGGGATGTTTCTAAGAAGTTGTACGGCATTTTGAGATCGTACTCGTGGAACAAGAAGGTTGAGCGCCTGGGACTGGATGAGGTCTTCCTGGATGTCACCGACTTGGTCGAGTTCAACGTCGGTCTCCTGAACCGGAACATGTTGCAGGATTCGTTCTTCTGCCTGTCCCGGGACGACCCTGAAAAGGGCTTTAGCTTCGACGCTACCGCCATCGCGGGCTGTGTCACTGGCAATGGCCATGGGGAAGATAATCATGACAGCCTGCTTTTCGTCGAACTTATTCTTGCGTCACACTTAGCAAGATACATTCGCCTGAAGGTAGAGGAAGAGGGCTACACATCGGCGTGTGGCATCTCAACCAACAAGGTCCTGAGCAAGCTGGCAGGTACTGTGAACAAGCCGAGAAATCAGACGACACTGCTGTCGCTTCATGAAGATGAGGTCCTCAAATTCATGGACTCGTACGGCCTCCGTAAAGTTCCCGGGATAGGAGGCAGGATAACACACACGCTAGAGAGCTACTTTCTTGGAAGAGACGCGGACACGGACACGTTCGTCAACGGGTCCGCCGTGACAGTAGGGGAGTTCAGGACTCGACAAGAAGTCTCTCCCCACATGCTAGAAAAGTTGCTGGGCAGTCGTCCCGGGGCCGAGAAAGGCATAGGGGAGAAGGTGTGGGCTCTTCTGCACGGCGTTGACGACACGGACGTCAAGGCAGCGAGCCTCATCCCCACACAGATCTCGATTGAGGACACTTATCCTGGGCCGAAGGGCGGGTTAAACACATCTGCAGAGGTCGAACGGGAACTATTAAAGCTGGCGGCGTCTCTGTTGCGGCGCATGCATGTTGACCTGACTGAAGTCGATGAACCAGACAAAGACTCTGCGGTGTCAGTCGAGGGTGCCAGACGCATGAAGTGGCTGGCCCACCCTAAGACGCTCCGATTGTCAACCCGCCCGAAGACGTCGCCCAACGAGGGCACACCTTACAACTGGGGCAGATCCAGTCGAAGTCAGTCACTGCCGTCATTCATCTTCCACGACGTCGACCATGAGATTATCGTCGGGAGGCTCGTAAAAGAGGCGCTATTTCCAATGTTCTTCCAGCTGAATCCAGATAAGACAGAGGGGTGGAACATCGGCATGATCAACATCTGCGTAGCAAACATGACCCTCACGGCAACCGAGGACGCAGCCGGGAGCGGGAGGGACATCTCGCGGATGTTCAAGAGGCAGGATGAGGTCCTGCGTGAGTTCAGGATCTACGACGACGGAAGCGAGGTGCCACCAAAAGTGAACCAGGTTTCAAACATGGGAGAAAGCAGTGAAAAGTCAGGTTTTAGCCTCACGGTGGCGGACGGTGATGAGATGGATGTTGGGGACGGCTATGCGTCCGAGTCTGGATCGGAAGCCTGGGGTGACGAGGATGGAAGCCAGCCATGTCCGAGGTGTGGTCACTACTTGCCCGTGTTTGCGGTATCCGCACACCAGCGATATCACGCCTTAGAGGAACCATAGAGATATAGAGATCCAGTGTATCCTCATGTTATGCATGCGGTATGTTTACCAGGAGAAAGGATGGTAGTCAACATCGGTGCTAGTTGAGATTACAGCGCATCTCTCGATACTTAGGTTTTCTAGGTATCCAGCACAACAGAGGCGGCTAACACAGAGGACAATCATCTAGAGGAGGCTGTCCAAAGGGGACGTTATCGCGGAGGAGATTATCCCAAGGGAGGTTGTCCCAGGGGAGATTATCCCAGGGGAGGTTATCCCAGAGGAGGTTATCCCACAAGAGACGGTCAAATCTCCGGACGTAGCCTAAGCAACTTCACCAGTTGGGGTCTCTTCTGCAGTGTTTGGTCTTCAGAGACCGCCTGCAAACGCCCACGTATATTCACTCTGTCTCATTCTGTTATATGTGAATTTGCCGTCTTAGCCACTTCCTACTAAAATCGCACCTCCACCTCCACCTCTCCACGTCTATCTCCCGAGCTTTATCTTTTGATCGTCGACTTGACAATCACCCCGGGCCTTCATCTCTCCGCCCAACCTTTCGACCACACGCTTTGCCGTCCATTCTCCTCGCCCATCACTTCATCGGGATTGGCCAAGAACGACCACCGTTTGCGAGTCGTCTACCATCAATGCCATCAATTTTGTCAATCTAGGCTAGCATTCACTGGGGCGTCTCATGTGCCTACTACTAGTTGACTGCCATTTGACTGATTCCTGCTCTTGGAAAAGGACTTCGAGGTCGGTACTTTCAATAAATACATTGTCTCCCAAAATTGTCTGACAGTCGCTTGAGGCACGCTCCCGCAGGCACTATGTGGAAACCTGAGGATCCCTCAGAAGGTAGCTGGGCTTTGTGGATGAACAACAGCTGCCAACGCTACCTCATGCGTGAGCTTTGGCACAAGGCAGACATTGAGCCGACCATCTTCGTTTGCATCGACTGCGAGCACAGAGATACGAAAATTTGCGAGCTCGGCCTGACAATACAGAAGAAGGAAGAGGAGCCTATTTGCCGGAACATAGTTGTCAACACCAATTTTCGCAACAAAGAATACCCCAGGCCTTTCGGGTTCGGCAGTTCTGAACACGTCACTAAGTCAGCCGATCTATATCCCATCCTCTACGAAGTCTGCAATGAAGCGCAGTCGAAGGGACACAAATTGGTGCTAGTGGGCTTTGACGTGAGCAACGACCTCAAATACCTCGACAACGATACTGGCTGGCGACCTCCGAAGGAGACTGTTGTTCTGGATGTCCAGGATATCTGCAAGACTTTTCTATTGAAGAACAAGGGAGTCAAATTGGAAGACGGTCTCCGGAACCTCAACATCCAGATCGACCAAGGAGTGCGGCTTCACATCGGAGGCAACGACTCGTGGTACATTATGAGGCTTCTGTTCGACATGGCACGACGGGACTCGAGCCCGAACGCTGTGTCAGACGCGAACTTCTCATCGGATACGGCCTCCAAGAAGAGAAGGCGAAGCGACCATGACGCGCAGCAAGATTCCGTAGAGGTAAGTCAAGACAACCCGTATTCTCTCATGAGTCTGGTCTCAGTTCTAAATCCAAGTATAGGGTGCGATGCAGGATTTCAAGCGCGTGAAGATTGGCGGAGGTCTGGGTCAGGTTGATTCGGCCGACAATAGTCTCACCCAGGACACCGCAGAGCGGATGAAGCAGCTGAAGGAACGCCTCGTAAAGGCTCGTGAAATGAGGATAGATCCCCCTGGCGGTGCATGAGCGGAAATTTCTGGGGCCTATCTGGGTGAAATCCTTTTCCCGAAATCCGAGAAGTCTTTGACGTGGCTCTACCCGTGGAACAATCATGTATATACTGGCTCCATACGTCGGGGCGGATCGAGACTAGATAGTCCGGCTACATCGAACATCAGAGAATGCCTACATCAACACCAATTGAGCTGACGAGCCAGCCAAAAAGTAACTCATCTCTGGACTTTCTGGTACAGAACCAGCTTAGGTCAAACTCACCGTATGCGTTGAGCACTCAAGTCACACAAAGTGCTTTGGCAACCCCGGCGCCGATTCAGGCAGATTGAAACTCCATAGGCTATCTTCAGACAATGACTGGATTTGTTCTTAAACGGAACCTACTAGAATCTACTATCGTCTTCAATGCACTGGTTGTGATGAGCCATGTTGCATTAACTGCTTCCTAAAGCCTACTTGCGCCCTCGTTGTCCACCTTTCCTTCCTTTCCAATCATTCGGCCTGCAAGATCTAAAGCCCGGATTGCTCCCTCATTGATGGCTACCGCAGTAACGAGAAAGAAAATATAACAACGATGAATCAACAAGGAGGCAGTGTTTCAGAGAACAATCATTGCAATTGTCTTCACAGACCAGGCGGTGAACATGGCGGCACTAAGCGATCAAAGTCAACGATACAATTACCTTATTGCGACATTGTCCTTTGACAACGGTATATTGTTTCCCCAGTTCCATATGCTACTTGCCCGTTCTTGGCCGGCCTGAAGTGTGTTCTTCCACGGATATATAAGACACAGCGACTCTCCCTCGTTTCAATGTCCAGAAACTGTCTTGACACACGCAAGGCCACTTCAATCACAGGCAAGCTACAGGGATATAGTCACAGCAGTGTTGAAATTCTTCGTACCACGAGAAGAGCTGTACGTGAAGCCAAATAACCGCGCACACCCTCCTTACTATACAACATGCCGAGTCAAACATCGACACTGGCCCACGGACAGCACCCCCATTTCAGCAAAGTTGAAACCCGGCGCAACACGAGTGAGAAGCAGAAAAGAAAGGGTAAGAAGACCCGCCCGGAGTCCAAGGAACCCATTCATCTGCACAAGTCCAGGAACACGCCGCAAGTCGCGGACCCGGCCGCCCCTGGTGATATCCACGCCCATGAGTATGACGACGACAGACTTCTAAAAAAGCTGTTGCCGCATGGTCAGGAGCACCGGGGTTGCAAAGGCAGGGACATGGATCTTCGCATCAAGCGTGACAACAAGGCCGTCTCCAGTGGAGTCTGCCAGCACCTTGAAAGTGAGGACAGTGCTTATGATGAAGCCGAGGACTTCGAGTAGGTTGCTGATCATTAGTGCTGAGAGCATGATCGTCTTAACCTCACGTGGCCTGGACGCCCTAGCATGAGGTCGAGGTTGAGGTAAGACCGAGCACAGCGGCTTATTTCCCACGGTGAGATTTACGGATTGTGAAGTCGGTCTTTGAGGTGAGTGTTAGACAATATTTGGCAGACCAGATTGTAACGGTGGATCATTGCAATAGTTGGCGTGGGGGGGCATAGGAATTAGGTAGGAAAACTAAATTGTCAAACACACCTATCATAAGGGTAGACTATTCTAGCCACTTGCTCAATCCTCACGATTTAAGTCAAATCAAAATCTAACAGCACCTTCTGTGCATTTATTCTTCTTACAGTTTTTGTGATGGGTCGACCTTAAAGCGGTAGCATGGTAAGCGTGGTGCTGGGGCTGACGCGGACGAAGGTGTAAAGGCGATCTTTTGATCTGAGCTGCTAATGTTCCAACTTAACAGGTGTAATTTTATCGATGAGAATTAGTCTACGATCAACATTACGGTCATGACATAACGCTGGGAGTGAGGAAACCGAGCAGTGTTCTCGGGACACGTCGTTTCGTGCGCTGAAATCCTGACACCCCTCTGGCCCGGCCAGTTGCAAAGACCTTGGGAAGCATGAGCTGAGATGACACCAAATCTCGAGAGACCATAAATAAATCGCAGTATTCAGGCCTGGGTTCTCACGGGGCAGCGTCTACTAATGCTGGCCAATTCATACTCATCGGAATATATTCGACTTCATCGTCGCTCTGATGGCTAGTAGTGAGACTGACTCCACAATCCACACCCGACTAAGGCCAGCAATAGGCCATTGAATTGAGAATTTCTCAATTTCAACCGGTAAAAGGAGGTATGATGGGAGAACAGGCCGCTGATGTTGCAAGCGGCACGGGGCGGCACGTCGCGCCCCTTTGCGAGAGCCGCAACAAGAGCCTCAATCAGGTTCAAAACACCAAGCCCTTGCGATCACCTGCCCATTATCTGAACCACATACTTTCCAAACAAGGGAGCAGACAATAGCAGTATTCATTTGTGAATAGACATTAAAAAGGCATGCACAAGGTTACAAGGTCTTGCTCGGGCTGGGCACATGGGTATTGTGACTCTGCCTTTTCTCCTAACAGCAGGGATCACGGCAACATACCAACCCTATAACTGCAAACAACAATAAGGATAAGGAAGTGGGCCCATTAAGGCTCTGAGATAATGCTATTGTTGTTGAGAATGACCGGCCTCGCATGCAAAGGGACCGCTTGGACCAACCAACAGTCGACCTTGTTGGGGAGCTACAATGTCAACTCTCAATCAATGGGCTCCTTTTCAATGGCACTTAGTCCCCTTGTTGCCAATATCTCAATGGGTGAGGTCTTGTCAGTGATTTTAAGTACACCATTTATTATAGATACTCCAAGACACTCTTCTGCTTTGCTGCATCCTTTCCCCCCTACACATCACCGTTTCTGGCCACGTCGACGTTGTAAACATCCATATTTGACATTTCCAAGTTTATTTCGCTACCCTATTCCAACTGATCACTACCGGATTATTTACAACCTCGCCCGGTCACTCATTCTTGAACAGTATGTCTGCACAACACCACACCGTGGACCAGGACTCCGTTCCACAGAACGATCAATCACAGTTCTACCATCCTAAAGCTAAGTGTGCTGAAGCCAAAAAAGCCAAATATCGGTTGAAGAACCATGGGCCAACAAACCCGCCTAAGAACCGATTCCAGCCTTCCCCCGCAGACAAAGCCGATCTCGGGGACAAGGATGGCCACAGCTATGATGGTGATGAACTCTGCCCAAAGCTCCTCCCTGTCGACAGGCAAGAGTTTAGAGGCTGCAAGGCTCGTGACATGGACAGACAGGCGAAGGCCTGGAACAAGCAGGTCTATCTTGGCTTGATCCCAGGAGAAGAGGATGCCGATGCTGGTGAGTAAAGTCAAGACTCACAGTAAAGTGCTGCAGTTGTTGTCGGAGACAGCCAGCCGTGACAACAGTCGAGTGATACAACGTGCCACATTTTATTGTCAAAGCTGCGGCACCGCGTATCGCACTGAGAGATGCAGCATTGAACCCATGCAATTGCATGTCGCCGGGCTGTGTAGAAGATGAGTCGTATGCTTATTTGCCGTCGGTTGATGCTGCCAGCCCCTCCGAAAAGGCATTCCCCAGTGTTTAGGTCAAAGGTGAGGTCATGGGAAAATAGATTGAGTAGAAGCAGGAAGGTACGTCAGATCAATAAATTAAGTAATATTTTGCTTATCAGAAGGCCTTTGTGTAGTCTTCATTTTCCGCGGCTTACATTTACAGCTGCCACTGACTAGTTACTCCTGGTATATTTGAGAAATCCAATAAGAAGTAGATTGCTTCACAAAGAGCGTGCTGTTGATGGGTAGACAAGTGAACTTTTACAATGTATGCGGGTGCTTACTGGCCCGTCGAATGATAACCCAGATCTACTTGATCCTCAGCGGTGTTGAGCTCAATAGAAAACAACCTCCTGCAGACCGTGTCAACCGTACGCTTCTGGCACAACGATTAGGGTTAACCAAATATGTTGATCAACGGCAGTGAGATTCACATGAATGGCTTTGTGTTGACGGTTGACACAGGTGAAACAGAGATTGCATTGATATGATGAAGGCGTTAATGAGACTTTTAACCCTTTCATCACTGACCTTCGTTGTCTTTAGGTGGTCTTGCCATTCTTAAAGCGCGATACTCTGACCACAGAATGAGTTAATGGACGAAAGCAAATATAGAAAATATGCTTGACATCTGGGTCTAGCCTCCAGGCTGAACAGTACTTACAAATATGAGGGTAAGTATGGGTAAATCCCTACGTATATACATGGGACATTGACTATAACTAGAAGGGATGTCCCGGTGGTTTCAAGCTATTCAAGTAGATTTCTGAGTGGGGAGGAAATCTGCTCGGTCACTTAATGAGCCCTTCTCAATTCTCAATTAAATAACTTGCTTTCAAAATTGAAACTATTGATACGTTCCCATACGCTGAAAATAATTAGACCGATGGACTAATTGTGTGCACATATCAATCTTGGCTTCACCAAAGCGCCTCGCCTTCTATTGGTCACACCGGTTATTGCTGACAACACTTATGTGACACCATTGAATCAGCCGCAAGAAACCCCGGCCGTGAAAAAAATGGTATTGGATCCAGCTGAAAACCAGCAGTGACAGTGAATGGAAGCTCACGAGAGTGTAAGGTGTTCTGTTACATCACTTGTGAGACCACCTGCAACGTAGCAACCCAATGCTGGCGATAAGATGGGTAGGTCGGGCCACAAATTCACATCAACATCTCCGGTCTGCAAGGTATACCATAGTCTATCTATAGCAATCGACTCAAGCTGCAGCCCGAGTCTATTGCTGGTTGACAAGTCGACTGTGCGCCAGAGATTTCGAGCAAGGCGTTTCTTTCTTGACTCACTATTGCGTGTTGGTACATCTTGTTGTGCCAGGAGACAGCCATGTCCAGTTCATTGGCGACCCAAGTAAATACAAAGTCCACAACTTGTCACCTAAGGGAGCAACATAAACTACCTAATACTCGGCTGAAAAAGGTGACGGAAATAGTACGCTGAACTTGTTCAAGTGAGGGAGGTTTGATAAGGACCCCAGAGGCAAGCATTAGGGGCTTAATCAGAGAAACCTCATTTGGGAATAAGGCAAACGTGTTACGTCTGGGCAGACACGCCGGCGGGTCATGATAGTCTTCTCTTCTCCGCCAAGCAAAGCTAGAAGTGAGAACGCTGAGAACGTCTGGCTGGAGGTGTGGAAGCGAGAAGCCATATTGCAAGAACTTCTCTTCCAACCATATTCTCACAATCACTACATATTATCGTGCTGGTATCCTCTTGCGACAACCTCTTCTCACGACAAACGCTTCTTACAACAACATCCCTTCGAGCTCCAATCCTGGGCAGCTCCTTTTTTCCCCCTCCTCAAAGATTGTCACCTTAAAACCGTTTAAAAGTCCCTGTCTTCTCCTAAGGGCGTTTCTCTGACTGAAAGGCATCCTTCTCCCTCAGCCGGCATCTCGCAAAACAGCTCACCTCGCTGTAAAACGACCAAGAAAGCCTACTTCCTCTTAGCAAACCCACCAGCAAGCCCATCAGGCAGTCTACCAGCAGAGAGCCGGCCAGTCCACCAGCAAGTCCACCAAGCAGTCGACAAGCAGGCAGTCTACGGCCAGAGTCTACAGGTTGAGTCTACAGGCTGAGTCTACAGGCTGAGTCTACTGCTGAGTCTACAACTAGTTGATAAGTTGACTGTGTGACTGTGCACCAGGCTCATTGGCTGATCCGTTCTTTCTTCTTTTCTTTTCTTTTTAATCCATCCTTGCGTGTTAGAACATCGTGTAATCAGGGCACAGTTATATGAAGTTCGCAAGCTAATCCTACCGCACCAGTTGTATCGTTGAGGAACGCCTTACCCAGGTATCTGGCTAGATTACCCTCGGAGAGATCGCCGCCGTAGACGTGCGTCCAACCGTAGCCGTCCGCTGTACCACCAGCGGAAGCGTATGTTGTTGCAGCCGCGGCGCCACGTCCTGTGTACCTGTATCTGTTCGCCGTCGAGCTTCCCATTGATGCAGAACCTCTGGCCCTTGATAGATAGAAATTGCACATCGTGACCAAAGGGGCAGACATGAAGAACGTTTTCCTGAAGAATTGACGCAATTGGATGCCGAACTCGCTCAAGTGGGCGACTTTGGTTCAAGAAGAAATGAGGACCTAGTCGACAAACGTGCGTTTGTCCTAAGCTAGTGGAAGGAGGGAGACAAGTTTAAGGAAGAGAATCTGCATGGAATTCATTTTCAGGATCCTGGAGGGCGGCAAGAAAGGATTTTTCATGATGTCCAGTTGCACTTGTCGCATCATGAGATTGAGAGCTTCGAAGTTCATCCTTAGGGTGTCCCGAGGAGGTTGTTCTAATTAAGAGAGGCTACCCCAAGGGACAGTATCTGGTTATCCCAGAGGAGGTTATCCCAGAGAAGGGTACCCACAAGAGGGTATCTCAAGGGAGGATAACCTAAGGGAGGTCCTTCCGAGAGACAGCATTCCAGGTCAAGGCACTGGGAAGATCACGGCAAGGGTTTCAACACAGCTGGCCTGGCAGGCTGGCAGGCGCCTGGGGATCTGTAGACAGTGCAAGCGGCCATCTGCGAAGCACTGCGCATGGGTGTGCAGATCATAAGGCATCCCTCACATTAGACGAGTCCCCTGGGTCTTGCGTAGGGAGCAAACGAAAGCCCAAGACAGCCTACCGTCAGCGATGTTCAGACAAGGCGGGCCGGCTGGCAAGCCACTAGCGCCGCCATCATAACAGGCCCACACCTGCTGGCAGGCTTCCTCTCTGCGCATGCCAAGGAAAACAACAATCACTTGCCTGCACCTCTTCGGTGCAGTTGTGACACCTGTTCACACATACAGGCCTGTCTCAACCGTGCTGGCAGGAACCACGAAGCATTGAGAGCGAGGCTTCTTCTGGGCGCAGGCGTGTCAGGTTGGGCACTTACGTGTACTACAGAATTCACTGGGCAACAAACAGAGAATCGTTGGCAAGGGTGCCCCGAGCGTGTTGCAAATCTTGTCAAGACGCGTCTTCTTCATGTCGGTCGCAAGCGACCGAGCACAATGAAAAGGAGTGACAGCCAGGCTGTGGGATATCAAAAATTCCGCCCAGGTCGGCCCCGAAGGACAAACCAGACTGGTCAGCGCCACGATGTGCTATGCAGGCTTTCCAACCTAACTACAGTGATTCATGATCCACCGCAGTTCAGACCTGTGATGATGTTAGCTTCTTGTTCTCGAAATGTTTTTCTTCATGCTCGGTTTTAACGTACAAGGTAAGTATGAAGAAAGGAAAAAGAGAGAAGAGGAGGAAGAAGGCGGGAGGGTGGCCGGGTTTAAGTATTCGGCGCCAGAGAATTCTGCCGCCTGCGCGTCCGTTTCTTGACCGCCTTTGCAAGTGGTCCGAGCGTCACGGAAAGACTGCGCCGAAAGCTCCGATCCACATTTTGCAGCGGTGGTGGAGCATCCGTAGGTGTGTGCGCGCCCAGACCGGAGCGAGCTCAAAATTTCCACGACTTTGATCTCTCCCTCCCCATTCCTCTCTTCGGCAGCGACAAGTCAATCAGATCACCCCAATCCTCGCCGCAAAAATCCATCAAAATGGCCAAGGTCAACTCCAGTATGTGTGCAACCGCATGCAACAGCATGATACAGCTTCCACTGGGAGAATTGAATAACTAACGATGGCCTTCTTCGTACAGCCCTCCACTCCTCCCGCCGCAAGTCGCGCAAGGCGCACTTTGAGGCCCCTTCCAGCGTTCGTCGCAACATCATGAGCGCCCCTCTCAGCAAGGAGCTCCGTGAGAAGTACAACGTAGGTCTACAATCCGCTTTCAACCCTCCTCGCCTCTGAGCGCTCTTGCTGACCTCGTCTGCCAAACAGGTCCGCAGCATCCCCATCCGCAAGGATGACGAGGTCCAGATCGTCCGCGGCTCCAACAAGGACAAGGAGGGCAAGGTCACCTCCGTGTACCGTCTCAAGTACGTGATCCACGTCGAGCGCGTCACCCGCGAGAAGGTCTCGGGCCAGTCCGTCCCTCTGGGCATCCACCCCTCCAACGTCGTCATCACCAAGTTGAAGCTCGACAAGGACCGCGAGTCCATCCTGGAGCGCATCAAGGCCGGCCGCGAGGCTGGTGCCAAGGGCAAGGCCGCCGCCAAATAAGCGACTTCCCCGCCCGAGGCTACGACTACCCAAACAAAGAGAGACCAACCCAAATGACCATTCACCGCTTGTGGGGAGGAGGATCGGAAAAGTTCTGCTGCGACGTTTTGATGGATACCACGACATGCCTCGACGGCTGGCGACTGTGATTGCTGAGCCCCGATGCATGCTCGACCCGGTCACGGTTTCGGCGTCTACACGGCTGTTCTACGTTACGAGGGATGCGGCGCGGATCGGTAGCAGAGATCAATACACACAAGTCAGAGTCTCTGCGCTCAATGGCCATTTCACAGACTTCCAGCTCTCATCTGCTGCGATGTGAAGTGTTCCATGGGAGGTCTCCCGAAGTCACAGCTTGCCTTGTCATGGACGAGCAGACTCCCGCAGACTGCTCGTTCAATGGCGGGCAGCTGCCATGCATTGCTATACCACCGTGCACCATGCTAACCTAGCAGATCAACTTGAACCGCCAAGATCGTCCTTTCAGACCAACAGGTCCAGAATATTCAAGACGTCTTGTAGAATCCAGGTAGGTGTCAACGTACATACGGCAAACTGTCTGCCGAACGTGATAACACAATGTGACCGCCACTTAAATCTCCACATCAACCTCTCCTTATGGTCGGTGTGGTATACGCGTGGCGAAGAGCAAACCCAGCGGGAGCAACTTTTGAATCACCGCTTCCTGCTCTCGCCTGCAGACCTCGTTCAATTAGAAGGCTTTGGTTTTCGGTTGTGTTTGGGGTTTGATGGTGAGGCACATTTTGTTGCCGCAGCCTCTGGACTTGTCAAAGCCCGTAAATAGAATTCCAAATCAAGACAATTCTCCGATGAATTTTAGTTGATCGTGGCGACTCTACTCTTGCTCTGCAAACCTATTAACTCGTTTCGTGATGCCTGTTGAGTCCCCATCCTCGCTCGCTGAAAATGACGTGTATCCCAGCCCCGAACACCGATTCCGCAGCTTGCATGCAGGCGTTACTTGCCTGACGTTGTCGAGTGCAGGACACAGCCTCTTCACGTGCTGCCAGAGACCTTTTGACCATCCTATCAACCGCAAATTCTGCACCTGCGATTGCACTGAGCAAAGGACCCAAAGATACTGGGTTTCCTCTAGGGGCCCAGGCGTGGGTGAGCGAAGGCCGCGTCTTCTCACCCAGAGACATTTGTCAGGCCACAGTCTCAACTGCTGGTCATGAGATAAGTCGGCGAATGTCTTCCCTTCCTCCCCAGCCATCCCCGTTATTTAAAGGTGCTTTTACCCAGTCCTTACCCAATGGAGTATACATAGCTGCCAGGGAGACTTGGATTTAACCGAGAAGCGATGCGATGTTTGATGTCATGAGAAACGCGAAGCGTCACTCGGCGGTTTGTCACAATCAAGCGGTCCAGGCTGATAGCATGTCATAGTACATTTGCTGTACTAGCCAGCCCTATGGTCTAATATCAGAGGGTGTCTCTGTTCTGCCTATGAGATGTTTCCTCCAAAGTTGTGGGCAAGTGAATAGAACAGTGGCATCCTGCGTCGTGATCATCTTCTCCATGAGATGCCGAGTGATGTTGGCCAGCGGTTGCGTCGCCTCAATACCCAGCCTAATACATGCCAGTCGGCAGCCCGAGAGAACTTGCCTCGATGTTGAAATCTAAGCGAGATGTTCTCTTTCCCCTTCCACAGAAGCACACGAACTGATACCCTGGACAAAATGAAATACAATCATGCGAAGGAAATACTTCCTGGGTAACATATGATAGCTCCCGACAGCTTTGTTGCGCAACAGCGACGTCAAACAGCTACTCGGGTGTTGCAAGACATGATAAAGATAATGGGTGATTTCGCCTTGGACAGGCAGTTGCCGTCGCACGTACGAACAATCAACAGAGTTGTATCGCGGTGGAATATGATGGTGGTGACCGTCTCGAGAATACTTCCGGCAGCTGGTATGATGTATTTGCCAATCATCGGAGAGGCTGAGATTTGGGGGTCACGGGATTCAGTGAGCCCAAGCGGGCGACTTCATGCCGACCATGTTGCGGATAGTGTCCGAGATGGAGATGCGGTCGGAAGGAACAGGCGGGGCGTTCTCGCCACTCTTCGGAGCCATGAATGTCGAGCCGTTGGCATTGGTGTCAGTGTCCTTGACAGATGAATCGCGGATGGGAGAAGTGACCGTGCCGGAAAGGGTGGGACTGAGCGAGGCTGAGGCATTGCCAGTGAAATGCGGCAGGTAACCTTGAGCCGTCGTCGAAGTGACAGTACTAGGAAGAACGTCACTGGCGGTAAAGCCTCTCTTCACCATGCTCTGCCAGAGCCTCGAGCTGCAAGAGAGTAACGTTAGACAGAAGCGGGTTATTGAGGGAATTGACCATACCTGGTGCCATTGGATCGTGCATCACTAAAATCGAGCGACTTTGTCTCATTCACACTGGCCTCGGAAACAGACTCTCGGGAGATATCCGTGTCCTGCAACTTCTTGGACTCCTCCAAGGCCTTCTTGAACTCTTCAGCGTGGTCATCAGCCTGGCTGCTGAATGACTGAGCAGACTGCACCGAAGAAGCTCTGCTGCTGACAAGGGCCTCGACGCCCTTCGGGAGGGTGTCGTTGGGAGCCCCTGCACGGAATGGGTCAATCTCTCTGCCGTCGGGTGCAGCAAAGCCGTAGTCAACTTCAGGCGCACCGATTGGGACCCGGGCGCGCCGGACACTGGGTGATTCGTTTGGAGTGACGTGCTTGGCCGGCGAGGGTGGGTAAAAGTTCCTGCCATCATACTTGGGCAAGCCTTGGCTAACAGATCGAGGCGCCTTTCCGAAGTAGAGGTGGCGAGCTTGAAGTTCCTCGTCCGTCAACTTGCGGTTGTACTCGTACTCGAAGCGATGGCCGGCGTAGGGGTTGACACCCCGTGGTAATGTTCCAACCAAGTAGGGAACACCGAGGCTGTCGTGCCCGCGTGGAGACCCACGATGAGAAGGCTGACCGGAATCCCCGTTGACCTCCTGGGACACACCCCAAGCCTTGGAACCTGCAGCAATGAGTTTCTTCTCGGCCGCCTCAAGCTGTTCCAGAGTTATGCCTCCCTCAACTTTGGCTGTCTTCCAGGCCTGTCCGTTGTTGTTGGGCATAGGGCAAGACAAGGTCGAGACTGAGCGCGGTTGGAATACCGGCGCACGAGCAGCTCCGCTGGGCAGGCTAGATTTCTTTTCAGCTTGCATGGACGCTAAAAGGCGATCTTGAGCAGAGTCTTCCAGGTTGTACGATGCGGTGCTGCTCTTGTTTGAGTTGATGCCGACCGAGTCACGAGACCGATCCTTCTTTCTCAGCTTTGGCTGAGAGTGAGAGGTGTTGGTCATCGTAGTCGCCTTGCTCTCTTTGCTTTCTTTGCTTTCCTCTGACTGAGACTGTGTCTTGGATGAAGGCACGGAGCTGCGACCACTTGACGAGGCCGCCTCGTCCTTGTCCTTGTCAGTCTTGGGGTAGTGCTTCTCTTCGAATCCCGTCTGAGCCTGGAAAACCTTCTCAAAGCGTTCAATGTCATGGTTGAGCAGCTCTATCTTGCGTTCCATGTCGGTTTCGTCGATCTGGTGCTTGTTGTACTGCAACTGATCCTCATGGTACTTGAGACTGGCCCGAAGGCCGTCAATTTGCTTCCTCGTGATCTGGCTCGGGCGGATGGAAGATATCGGCGGCTTCGAGGGAGGCTGAGGAGTAGATTGACGCGAGGACGATGGCGCAGCAGTAGTCATGGTGGAAGTACCTGCAGATGGAAGATGTCCCACAGGACCCATTGGTCCCATCGGTGGCATCGGACCCATAGGACCCATCATCGCGCCCATGGGCATTTGAGGTGGCATCATCATGGGTGGTCCAGGCATATGGCCAGCATACCCCGGAGGCGGCATTCCAAGGAAGCCCGGGTAGGGAGCTGGGAACATTGGGAACATCCATTGCTGGCCGTTGTACATGAATGGCTTGTTGTGGTCGAATTGATCCGGAGGGGAGAGCTTGATGCCGGGCTTTCCAGACTGGAGCTCAGAAGCAGCTTTGTACTCTTCGGCCTTCTTGTTTTGATTCTCCTTGCGGGCAGCCTCCTCAGCGCTGTTGGCAGCAGGCGCAGCAGGCACTGGCATCGGGAAGGGGAAACCTGGCGGCATCATGGGCATTGGCATGCCAGTCATTGGATGCATAGGTGGCATACCGGGATAGCCGGGATAGAAGAATGGCATGGGTTGAGGCATTCCCATGATTGCTGCAGGCTGCTTCGGCGCAGACGCTGATGCGGGAACAGGCTCTGCCTTTTCGTCGTTCGTGATACTCTCTGTGTCCTTGGGACGCTTCGCGGTTGGAGAGGCAGGGTTGCGTGTGTTGGGGACAATACGTCCTCCAGCAGTCACACGAACGTGAGTGGGAGACACAACTGCCTTGTAGAAACGTTGGAAACCCTCGCTGTGCTGGGCAATGAGGCCCGTGGGAGCTGGCAGAGGCTCGTTGACCATGACCTCGGCCCCGCTACGACCACGATACTTCCACTCCATGAGCTGAGTGGAATCTGGTACAGAAGCGACAGCTGCAGCGACAGACTGGTCAGGGAGAGCAGGGACAAATGTGGTTGGAGGCAACTTAGTGTTGTCGACGCTGTTGGCGGTCGCCGAGTCCTGCTTGATGGGTCGGCGGCTCATGTTTCCCTTGAAAACAACTTCCTCAGAGGCGGTGGAGGAATCATCCACGGTCTTCTTCTTGTCACTGCGCTTGAACGAGTTTGAGTTGTAGCTGCGAGAGCTGACGGAATTGACACGAGACTTGTTGCGAACCATCTCAGCTGCAGGGCCCAAGGTCAGTTGGCGACTGGGCAGGCCTGGAGCATAAGAAGGACTTGAAATACCAAGTTCGTTTCCCTGTGAAGCTCCCACAAGCACATCTGACGAAGCAGAGGCTCTGAGATTGAGCAGCTCCTCAATGCTGTACACCCTGGACTTCATTTTGAAGTCGATGAAGGCGAAAATGACGTGGGTCCGATGCGTCAGAGAGCAATGCCAGCGGAACTGTGTGGCATGTGAAGACTTTCTGGGGGTCTCTTTGGACGAGCAGACAAGGTCAAGAAAGGCGAGAATTGCTGGGAGGGCGATCGGATCCTGTTGACAGTGGTGGCTGCGAGAGCCTGTCAGTTTCTGATCCTCAAGCTGGCAACGAACGAAGTGCGATGTTGGGATGAATTTTGGAAGCCTGCTGTCTGTAATCTCGAGCGGACAAGTGGGGAGGTCCGCAAGAAACTTGGGTGAGACAACATCAATGCGATTGCATCGTGTGGTGCTTCCCAATAGATACTTGATCTTGAGCAGGGTGGAGGCGGTCATGGGAATATCCTCTGTTTGCAGCTCCCATAGGTCTTTGAGGAGCTTCCTCGCTTTCTTGCGAGTATTGGAAGTAGGCATCTCCAGGGACGATCATACACGAGGAGATGCTGAAACAGTTGGACGGGATGGAAAGGTAGTGAAAAAGCAGTGCAAGGTGGCAGGATCAAAGCTTGAATACAAGATGTGGTGATGTTGCGAAAATGGATGCCTTACCTATGGAGTTGTCAGGTTGGTGACGGCAAAACCAGGCGGCAGGCAAGCTGGTTCGACTCTGGGTAGATGAGACGAAAACGTTTGCTCAGGTGAGGAGCTGCCTTTCAAGCTGCAATGGGCCAGCGGTGTTGTTGTCACCGGCTTTGGCCCTGAGGTCATCCGAGGTTGGTGTTTTCTGTGGTAGGCAGGAGGTGGAGGAAGATCAAGGAATGTGACGGCTTGGATGGGTGGACTGGCAGCAAAGAGCGAACAGTATCAATAAACAGTGGTTTTCGGGAACAGACACGATCAAAAAACGAGTGGCAGGTTGGTGAGGGTTCTCGTGGGTTCTGGGAGAGGAAAGGGAAGGGCAAGGTTTGAAGTTGTCAACAAGGAATCGAAGGCTCCGGGTCTGACTTTGACTCTTGCTACTCACTTTGATACAGCGAAGGCAAGAGCTTCTCAAGAGCTTCTATCCCGATGGGCAGTTAGGAAGGGCAGTGTCTTTGAACCATGGCGGTGGCTCCTTCCACTGTCAGGAACCGGTGTCGACCAGTGTCATGAACAAAAAACATCCCTTCCTGCCAGCTGAGGTTTGACTGGACTTCACCTCACTTGACTTTACTTCACTGGACACCCACCTTTTTTTTGTAGTCAGTCTCTTTCCTTTTCTCTCTGCCTCTCTCAGGCAGGAATGACGGGCCAATATGCCTCCATCATGGCCAGCATGTTTTGTCTCGTCCAAGAGAGCTGTTACCAGCCACACGAAGCAACAACAAGCAAGCTCCTGCCTTTCCATAACCTGCACCTGCCTCTGTTGACCATGTTTCGGCTATGTGTCCTTTGATCTTGTGATGGATTTGCAAGTGCCGCCCATCTCACTTCAAGCATTTGGAGAACAGGGAGAGAAGCCTTCTGCCGTGTACTGGCACCAACCACCAAGTTTTGGCATTCAAACATTGGCCCTAAGGCAAAGTATCCATCGGTCAAGGGTTTTCGTCCACCGATTACAGATATCCCCAAACTCCCAGTGTCCAGTTGGCATTGGTGTTGCGCATCAGCCCGCCGGCGCCCATGCTCTGGCGCTGGGCAACCTTGTGATCCACCTCGGTCGGTCGCGACGCCCCTGCGATCCCTTGCTCCCTCCAGGTTTCGCGCTCCACCGTCGCCAGGGCAGGTATCTTGAGCAGGTTTAGCAGGCTCGCCCCGCTCCACGCACCTAGGGACTCGATTGCCCGCAATTGCCCTTGCAGCCTGGGCTTCTCTTGCCTTCCTTTCCGCAACTGGTCATCGATCGGGTCCAGCTCCGGCTCCCTCTCTTGTTTGGGCGCGTCAACCCACATGCCATCGACCTCGTGACCCCCTCCGCCGCCTCCTCCCCCGCTGTCGCCGGTACCCTCGGCATCCGTAGGCCCACCATCGCCCGCTTGTCTGCTCCCCCGGCGTAGCTTTGGGTTGGTCTTGTAAGCCTCCACACCCTTCCCATGCACAGGATCCCATCCGTGGCTCTCAATGAGGCGGTTCACTTCGTCAAAGATACGTCCGCGCAGGCCGAGGACGCTGGAGCAACCGCCAGTGAAAATAATTCGGGCCATGCATAGGGCCCGGACGTCCATGGGTAGCTTCAGGAGGCCGCGGTAGATGAGAAGGGGAATAGGCAGCTCATCATCATCGAAGGTATGGTGAGGCTGCTCAGAAGCAAAGAATGTGTCCTCAGATGGGGTAGCGAGCTGTTCGTAGGTCAAATCGAGCCTCTTCGGTGGGTTCGTCGATTTCAACGGGACTGTAGTACTAGACGGGCTGCCGCCGGTTGGTGGATTACTTGATTCAGACTCGTCTTGTTCGGTGACTGTAGGCAAGCCTTCCTGCGGTGGCTGGCTCGTCGACAACGGGCCACGGGAATGCTTGCACCACACCAGCCGGCTGGCGATATCCTCGCACTCCTCGAAGGACACGACATGCTCGACTGTCTTTTCGGCACCATCCTCCTCGGGGGACGGTGCCTTTCCGAGAGAAGTCGCCAACAACTTATGTGTATTGTCTACCAACAGCTTGCCGGCACGAACGCTGCGGCTGCTCTGCACTTCTCTGTACTCGTAGACGCCGGTCACGACCGTCTCAGACCAGCCCAGATCAATGACAAGCGCCGAGCGCACACCAGCGGAAATTGCACAGGCGACAGGCGAGGACAGCAGCGACACGGCTGGGGCATGGAATCTGTTGAACAGCGTATCCAGCGCAGTGGCTAGTAGCGGTAAAGGCGCGCCGGACGGCAGGACAGCGACCATTCTCCGCGGCCGAGAGTCAATTAGGAGATATCTACGTAGAAAAACAATTAGCCATGGCGATTCGAGTACAAAAGGACATGTATAGGACGCGTCGCCGTACTTGTTGAAAGCCTCCCTCAGCCCCCTCTCCATGCGGTCCCCGACCAGGCCCAGGTCCAGGCCCCTCACATCGTTCCTCCACAGCTCGTGCTCCTCCCCCCACTTGTGACCCGTCGCCCAGTCGTCCACGTGCCCGACCTCCCACGCGCGCAGGTCCCCGACGCGGCGCGCCTGCGCCGGTGTGAACGCCACCAGCGCCTTGGGCACTGCGTCGCCCGCGAAGCCGGCGCGCAGCCTGCGAGCGCCGAACTCGAGGATCAGGACCTCATCCTCTGCGCGGAGGGAGGACGGCGAGTTGAACTGGGACGGGATCGACGGAATCGAGCGGACGGGCGTGCGCGGGTTGGACGACGACGCGGCGTCGCCGGAGGGCGCTGCACCGCCGCGGATGCTAGACACGGCGCGGTGCGGGAGGGTTGTTGCTCCCGGGGCGGCCATGGCGACAGGATGGATTCGGTGGGGAGGTACTCCGGGGCAGGGAGAGCAGTTGCCCGTAAAGCTTAGAAGGGATAAAGGTCGTTGCGCCAATAGTCATTAAAGTGGTCGCGGCTCAATGGGCTGCACTGAGAGCCGCATGTCGTTTGCCGTCTCTGTGGAAACATGCACAACCCCTGTCGCGGCAGCCCAAAGAGGTAAAATGTCAACAGTCCCCTAACTAAGGTCCCTTAGTGCATTTCACCGGTTTGGAATCGGGACGACCACGGGCTTTTGTATGAAATCTGGCACTTCATGAAGTCCAAATCCCCACGGAATTTGCTCGAGATCGCTATGGCTTGACTTCAATTCGACTTTGCTAATACGGCATTGCATCCAATATGGGTATCAAAGGGTTTGTTGACGGTCCTCCAGCCCCTGTTGCTGCACCTGCAGGCAAGTATAGTGCACGCTGTGGCTGACAAGAACACCCAGCATTTACAAGGAGATCGGCGCGGGCAAGAGAGTGTCACTGTGCAAGCTCGCGATTGATCACCTCGAGAAGACGGGGCGGCCACTGCGCATCGCTATCGACTTTGCGATATGGTCATTCCAAGCCCAGGCCGCGCGGGGCGGTGCGAACCCGGCCATACGCACCCTCTTCTACCGCCTGGTCCGCCTGCTATCTCTGTCAATTGTCCCCGTTCTCGTCTTTGACGGGCCCAACAAGCCCGCGTTCAAACGCAACAAGCGCTCTCGTGGTCCCGGTGACAGCGTGTCCGTCGCAATGGCCAAGCGCCTGGTGAAGCTTTTCGGATTCCACATCCATGACGCCCCCGGCGAGGCCGAGGCTGAGTGCGCCCTTCTTCAGCAGCAGGGAGTTGTGGATGCGGTCTTGTCTGAGGATGTGGATACCATCATGTTCGGCTGCACACTCACACTGCGGAACTGGTCCTCAGAGGGCACGCGAGCTGCAAAAACGCCCACCCACGTGTCTGTCTACGACGTTGGTGAGTTGGGGCAGGGTGAAACCGGCCTCGACAGGGAGGGAATGGTGCTTGTTGCGTTGATGAGCGGGGGTGATTACATCCCCGAGGGCGTGCCAGGCTGCGGCGTCAAGGTTGCGTGCGAGGCGGCCAAGGCTGGGTTCGGGAAGAGGTTGTGCCGGATCAAGAGATCTGACCTGGACTCGCTAAAGAATTGGAGAGAGGACTTGATGAGAGAGCTTCGGACCAATGAAAGCAAGTTCTTTCGCGTCAAACACAAGGCCTTGACGATACCGGACGAGTTCCCGAGCATGGAGGTATTAAGGTATTACACCCATCCGGTGGTATCACAGGCTGAGACGGTCGAAGGATTGAAGAGGGAACTTCCATCGAGGAGGGAGGTTGACATTGCTGGCCTGCGAGCCTTCACGGCTGAGACATTCGACTGGGTCTGCAAGATTGGCGCAGTCAAGTTTATTCGAGTCCTGGCACCGGGCTTATTGAACCAAGCTTTGATGGATCTCAGCAACAAACAGCTGGAATCCGACGACCCGGACGTCCGCGAGTGCATAGAGGCAAAGCTGGTCAGATCGATCAGTATACGACGGACTCACTTCAGTACAGATGGCACACCCGAGCTACGCATTTCCTATATTCCAAACGACGTCGTCGGTGTAGACCTGGATGCCGAAGAGGACGAAGTCACATCTACGTACGGGAGATCAGGCCTGGCACTCAACAGCGACGACGAGGTTGACGAGCAGATCGGGGATGCGGCAGCAGGACCGAAGAAGGTTTTCGATCCACTCCAGCCTGACCTCGTCTGGGTCCCAGAGACGGTGGCGAAACTAGGTGTGCCGCTTGCGGTGGAAGACTGGGAAGGGAAGCAAAGGGCGAAACAGATGGCAAAAGGGACCAGGAAAGCACCAGCCAAGAAGCCTCGGAAGAAAGCATCGGACATGCCAATGGGAGCTCTTGATCAATACGTCAAGAGCACGAAACCCATCACAGAATCACAAAAGCAGCCTGAGTCGCCGGCGTTGCTGTTGTCATCATCCCCTCCACCACGGTCGACACAACCTCTCGTGCGTTCTACAAGCTCCATTGCAACGGTTGTGGAGCAAAGAGAGCCTAGACAAAGTCAAGCATTGAAAGACAAGCAACCCAAATCCTCCAAGACCAATAAATCCAAAGAGAAGACACCAGAGCTGTCGTTAGACACCAATCCCTGGACAATCACAAGCTCACAAGCAACACCGAAGGCCTCCAGGACAAGGATGACAGTATCAGAGGCCATAATCATCTCATCCAGCCCCGTTGAAACGAGGCACTCGCCAATAATCACCTCTCCGGCATCTCGAAAGTTGACCGGCGATCCTACACCTCCACCTTACCTAGTGTCACCCATCGACAGCAACTCCCAGAATGTCCAGCTTGACCTCTTCAATGCCGGTCGCAGTCCTGCGATAGATGCTGGGACAGAGGAAGCACGCTTAGGCCCACGGAAACATAACTGCCCGTCCGATTTCTCACCTAGAAACCCAGCTGCTAAGCGCACGCAGAGAAGCACGGGTGCAAGGAAGGCCAGATCGGAGAAGTACTCAGGGCGACCAAGCCGGGCTCCTCCCGCCGCGGCCCAGGCGTCGATCAAGAACTTCGGCAGGCTCTCTGAGACTCTAGGCAGGAGCAGCATCATACACACGGCAAAGCCGCCGCCGCCCGGTTCGGACTCGGACGAAGAGTTCGAAGAGCTGCACGCCCTCTACTCGAAGAGGAAGTCCATGGGAGCGGCCCAAGACGTCCCGGCGCCGTGCTCCCAGCGCTCGAGTCACTCGATCACGCCTGACCTGGAATCCCAGAGCAAAAGTCCATCAGCGCCGTCAAGAAGCGTCCATGCGGCCAACCCCGCAATATCATTGTCGTCGTCGTCCCCGGCGATGACCAGGGTCTACATGCCCAGGACGAGTGATGCGGGGCTCGGCTACTTTACAGAGGTGGAGGTCACACGGGAGGAGGCCGACCACATGGTCCGCGAGGACTCGCTCTGCGGGGCGGACCGGCCCCGGAGGCCCGGTGGGTTCCGGGTGTGGAGGCAGAGCGAAATCCCGATTTTGGATTTGACGGGGGAGGATTAGATTGGACAGACCAAGTAGCTGGTTAGCATGTTCAAGGAGCATAGAGGCTCTCCACGAGTAGCCTCAACCACGATGATGTGTCCAAGACAGCTATTTGCCCATCTCCAATGCATGTTGTGATAAGTACGGAACGCAAGTTATTTTATGTGTGTGTATTCCTGATTGACGGGTATCCTAGGTATAGTACGTGAAGGGTAAGTAAGTAAGCTAGCTATGTATGTGGGGTGTGTGTGTGGCCGGTGATAAAAAGGCTCGTTACAGTAGGTTGGGTCATCAATGTCCATGATATATCGTAAAAACAGGAAAATGAAAAGGGACAAACAAGTGCCAGCCAGACCCAAAGCAAATGATTGTGGAGAAGGGGGAAGGGGTAAGTAAATGCCGCCCCGAAATGCCCGATGAGAGAAAACAGACAGATCCGACCGCCGACGACGCCCGCAGACTTGATTACCCTTTGCCCTTTGTACCAGCTCTCTTCCAAATGCATCATCCAGAGGTATTGACAGTCTCCTCCTCATAGTCATCACCGGCCAGTCGCCGTAAATGCATAAACCGTTGTCATCAACATCGCTCAGTCGCTCATTCCATACGAGCGTGCTCGGCTCGCTTGCTCAAACATTTCCCTCCCTCTCACTTCTCCATATCGCGCATCCGTCCTGTCTCCAAGCCATCCATTCATCAATCCACCAATTAATCATCAACAGCCCACGGCAGGTCCCGGTCGCTGACCCGCGTGCAGGTGAGGTACCCGATGCCCTCGGCGGCGCGGCTGCCGCCGCCCAGGTCGAGCTCGAGGCCGCTGCCCATGAGCGGCCGGACGACCTCGCGCGCCATCGCCTTGAGCTCGTCCACGCGCTTCTCGAACCGCCGCAGGTTGTCGCGGCTGTACATCTCGGGCGTCAGCTTGAGGAAGCGCTTGCACTCGTCGTGCGTCAGGTAGCCCGGGGCGCTGGCCCCCGTCATGCCGCCCAGCGTGCGGTACGTGCGGCCTAGCGAGGCCAGCGGCGGCACTAGGGGGATGACTGGCTGCACGGCTGACGCGGGGATGAGTGCCGTGTTGCCGTTGCTGTTAGGTCCTGAGTTGTTGCGCGTCCGCCCTCCGCCGTTTTGTGCTATCGCTCTCCGGTCGCTTTGGGACGGTGGTGTAGGGACTGGCCCGGGCGTTGTGTTGTCTGCGAGCCACTGCCTGAAGAAACTAACGGCCAACCAGTCAAGGTAGCCCGTCGCGGGTGTTACTCGTTCCCCGGATCTCGTGGTCAGGTTGAGCCTGAAAAGGCGGCCCTCAACCCTTGCGACGGTTTCCTCCAGCTCGTCGACTTTGTCCTCGATGATATCCAGGACTGACTCGGGCAGGGTGTTCCTCAGGCTGCGCTCCCCGGCGGGCCACTGGCCGACAACGTGGATTAGAGCCTCCTGAAAGATGATCTTGCTTCTTGCTAGATGCCCTAGCCGAAGGTAGCTGATGGGGTATTTGGCGATTTGTTTCCATAGCCGGCTCTGGAACTGTAGTAGGTGGTGATCTACCCTCGGCCCGACAACGGATAGCGCATCGTACTGGTCGGCTATTGTGAGCAGCGATTTGCACTGTACGTATGCATCGGCGATATTTATCCCGTCGAGAACGGGCGAGAAATTGTACATTATGCGGAATAGATTGTCATAGTCGCGAAGTGTGTCCTGGTCGTCCGGCGGCGGCGGTGGCAGGTTCGAGGAGGTATTCGTCGGTAATGGGTATTGGTTGTGCGTGGGCGAGGGGAGGCTGAGGTTCGCGACGGATCGAAAGAAGTCACGCGAGGACGACTGGCTGTGAGAGTGTTTTGTTCGGCCAACGGCGCTGCTGCTGCTGCTCGAGCCCCCACCGAAGATGGACGTGGTCGGTGGCCCCATCAGACGGCCCGTCGCGGCAGAGGCGTTGTTGTTGCTGCTGCTCTCCTCCTTCTGCACCAGCATGGGTATGTCGTCGCCTCCCTTCCCGTAGTCGAGCTCGTACCTCCACCTCTTCCTCGGCGTGCCTATGTTCGCCCGCGACACAGTGCTTCCCCTGTCGGCGCTACTGTTGTCCTCGCCTATCCTCGCCAGTTCTCCTCCTGCCGCAGCGCCATTCCGGCCCGGTGCAGGCAATGCAGGCAGGTCGGGCACATCCACTGCCTTGGACCACGGCTCACTGGTGCTCGCCTCGAAGAAACCGCTACACCGCGTCAGGGTGTGCCGGTGCAGCAGGTAGCGGTTCTCGTGGCCCGACGGGACCTTGACGACGATCTCGACATCACCGGAGTGGGAGAACCAGGGGAACTCGTTCTGCGGGACGTAGGAGGTGCCGCCGGCATAGGACCTGTTGTAGTGGTGGCGTCGAGAGGATCGGTGCCGCGCGCCGGTGGTGGAGCTGGTGCCGACGACAGAGCTGGGGCCGCGCACGGTGATGGTGCCCCCAGAGCCGGACGTGGAGGAGTGGTCGGGCTGCGAGACCATGGCCGCGCCTTGGGAGAGTGGCCGCAGGCGATAGAGCGCCTCTGGAATGGGTCAGGTCGTGCCAGTGCCAGTGCCCAGTGCCCCTCGGAGGAGATAGGTAAATAAAATGGGCGCCGTTGAGGGTCTGGGGCGGGCGATCACGGTGTGGCTGGAGGTGAGGGATTGTCTGCTGTTGGGGTGTACTAACAGTTATCAGTAGGAGTTAGGTGGGAAAGTAGGTAGGCTGGTAGGATGTCATAAAGGAGGGGTCGGTCAGGTCACCAGCAGACAAGGCATGCGATGTGCTGCGCGATGGCATCAACATCTTCTGTTTCATAACATTACACAAGGAGCGCAACATCCAGCAGAGCCTGCCCACGAAAGACGGAGTTGGGAAGGGGATAAACACAGCCTGGAGAAGAGAGGTCTTCTACCAGCAACCTGCGGACCTGAAAACGGAAGAAGCATCGACTGACCCTACACACTACCCAGATAGACTACGGCCTTTGGGCACGGCCTATTGGGCTACGGAGCACCAATCTCACACACCTGTACACACCACACACACACACACAGGCAGACTATGGGCTAGTCTACCTAGGTATGCAATGTGTATCCGTCCCGTCACGGGCCAGCCGCTTGCAGCTCAGGAGCCGGCCTGGTCTGCGCTCTTGGGGGTGTGCAGCTGGGCTGGAGGTGGAGATCGCCGAATGTCTGACTGGCGGGCTGTCTGACTGGCGGATAGGAAAACTCGTGAGGCTGTGCCTGTCGGTCGCCACAGCTGGGTATCATTCAGGCACGCCCTGACACGGACATGTGCTGGCGGTGGCTGGGCTTTTGGCGGCCTTTTTGACTTTCCTCCCCCAGCTTCTGGGCTGGTGGCTTCAGCACAATTGGGCGTCGGATTCGGGGATCGGCAGTGTTCGTTCAATTAGAATTAGGATGATGGAGTCCAAGTCGATCTCAGGGTATCAAATGTGACGAGACGATTCAGAGACTCTTTAACTCAAGGTAAGAAGGCAGAGTCGGAAGCGGAACAGGAACAAGAGATAGTATGGACGAGACACAGGTAGAGAGAGAGTGAGTGAGGCAGGAAGGTGGGCATTAAGATCAAGCCTCGCTTTGGGATCAACAGGACAAGACAACTCGAATTTCGAAGCACCAGCAGAAGGTAGCGGTGCCCGAGTAGATAGTCTTTCTCGCCTTGTCTTTGTGAAAGCTTTTTTTCTATTCTCCATTTTGCCATGCCACCCCTCCTCCCCCTCTCCCAGGGACAGACGGTCTGTCTCGTCGCGTTCTCATGCGCGTGTGCCACTTGTTTTGCCATGAGGCCGTCCAAGTCTGTTTCTCCTGCAGGACAGCGACGTGCATTGCCCACCAAACAATTTGGCCCGGCTCGGCTCCATGCACACCGCAACCGCGAGGGATCCATGATTTTCCCCATGTTTGAGATTTCCCATAGTACGCACCATGTGAGCAAGCTGCCAGGCTGCAAGCACTCGCCTCGGACTGGACGTTGTAGTCAAGGATTTTATGCCCCCCTGCAGCACCTCTCAGCCTATCGACCGACCCCAGACTCGGCCGGCCCAAACTCGAGCAATCGCTGACTCCGGAGAGGCTGCTGCTACTGCTGCTGCTGCTGCCAATATCGAGTCCACCCGCGACTGGCTGCCAGACTGCCCGCGGCTCCATCAGCTTCGAGTCATCAATCAGCTCAGCGCTCTCACCCCCGGGCTGACACCCAGCACCATCTCATCTCAGATTATCAGCTATCAGACTGTTGAGAGCTCACATCTAGCCAAGACAATTGACATTGTGCGACCAGAAGACAAGAAGAGGGCTGGGTCGCAGGATCAACCCCGGAAGACCACCGAGATCGACAAGGTCAGCCAGCAGCACCAAATCAGATGCATGATAGCCCAACTCCACGACTGTCAATTGGCCTGCCAGCTGCCAAAGCTTCGGCTATTTCTCCACTGTCGCCCAGTCCCACCCAGTCACGAACTCCCGCAAACATGCGGCTCCATCGACCACAGCGCCCAATCACTTCGGCGTCCTGTCGAGGATTGAAAAACTTTTTGACTTCAAATGCTCTTCTTCAATTTAGGCATGGATGATTGTTTTGACTAATAGTACATGTGCGCGGTATGTGCGAAAGCAAATTTCCAGTGGCAACGCCGTCCGTAAATCACCGTTACCTTTTTGTCCCCCGGATGAGCCGACCTGTTGGATTGGAGAACCAACAACGCAGCGCAAAGCCGTCACCAGTATTGGCGCAGCCCGACCCCAACACCACCAAAAGCAGACCCAAGCAAAGCAAATCAAATCAACGCCAGTCCAGTGATGCAGTCATTCAGTTCATGTCCACGTCCATGTCGGGAACAGTAGGAAGTCGTTGTGAGGTCGAAGGCGTGTTCCACGTCGAGTTGTGGGTGTCTTGGAATTGAGGTCGAGGAGACTCGACGGCAGCCATCATGGGGCCATCGAAGATGGCAGGGCATGACTTGAGGTTGAGGAAGGCACGCTCGGGATCCGAGCTGACAAGTCGGCCCTCGCGCAGGTTTTCGGCGAAGAGGAAGAAGCCCTCGCGGGCTTGAACAAGGTATGCCTCTTGGGACTTTTGCAGGAGAATCCTGGCGCCAGTGACAGGGAAGTGGTTGTCAATGTAGCGAGCCCAGCCACGAGCGGCTGCTTGAATGTGCTCGTCGTCACTGAGACGAGCCCACCCAATGCCGAGATGCATGGTGAAGTCGTCGACGACTGGTTGTTTCGGCGCGTCAGGCGAGGTGTCGCGGCCAGAATTGCTCCCGTTGCTTTGTGCGATGTGGTTTGAGGGGACAGGGTCATTTGCGAGGCCGAGACGCTGCGACTTGTTGCTCCGCAGGGAAGAGCGTTCTTGAGAGAGCTTCTTCTGGGCGATTGTGGCCTCCTCAAGTTTGCGAGCATGCTCTTGAGCAGCCTTCTCCTCAAGCCAGGTACCGGATTGGCTGCCAGCGTCGGAAGTGTAGGGGGTGGTCTTCTTAATGAGAACCATGCCGGGGCCATACTCCCACTCGTCTTCAGGCTCTTCGACTTTGGGAGCTGGGACCACCTTCTCCGGGTCGTCGAGGTTGGCTGCTGCCTCGTCTCTGGAGCGTTTGCGGCCGGCGAAAGTCGAACTGGATCGAAGGATGGGACGAGTGGAACATGAGACTGAATGGCTGAGCGACTGAGACTGATGCGAAAAGACAGGTCTGCCAAAGGACAGCTGATGGGCAGGTTGGGGGGGAAGGCCCATGACTGGCGACGCAGTGCGGTCAAAGTACGACATGGTGATCTGCGAGAACGCAGGTGAGCAGCTCAAGTCAAGAGAGTTTTCTAGAGAAAAGTTATCAGTCGCGAGCCGGAATTCCTGATCTGTACTACAGTCAGAGGTCGGCTGTCAATGAATTGGGTCCCGGACGCGTGGTCCTGGCGCGACAAGAGGATGGTCGAAACGTGTCGAGTACCCAAAGGGTGGCCGGTGAGGTACAGGACGAGGCTGTCGACGAGTAGGAGGAAGAGGAGGAGCAGCTCTTGGACAGGCTGACTGGTGAGGACGACAACCTGGGGAGATGAGGCTGACGAGTGTGTCGACGACGACTACTAGCACGGCATAAAGACGAGACAAGAGAAGATGGGCGAGGGAGAAGGTTGAGGGAGGATGGGAAGGAGGGCGCAAAAGGTATTTATGCGTGGTGGTGTTGGGGGGAGGAGCAGGTGAGAAGATGTGAAGGTGTAGTGAGGTGGGTGGGAAGGAAAGTCGGAAGGGGAGGGAAGTGATGGAAGGGAAGGGCACGAGATAAGAAGGATGGGAGAAAAGAAGGCGAGACGAGACACGGGGTCCAAGGTTGGCGCTGCGATTGTCCAGTGTGGGGAGGAGGAGAAGGAGGATGATGGGCGAGCTGAGGGTGAGAGTACCGTACTGTGTAGAGCTGCGAGGTTCCCAAGAAGCGAAGCGCAGCGCAGCGCAGTGTCTGAGTGTGTAGCGAGCGCACTGCGCACAGCAGCAAGCGGCGGCAGCAGAGCACCAGCAGCTCTGCGGCGCGCCATCCTGGGCCGGTTGCGCTTTGCCGGGTCAGGAAGAGCAGGGACCAGGGCCAGGAACCTGCCTCGTCCTGCCTGTCTGCCCGCTGTCTCCCCAAAGAGGAATGGCCAAATCTTAGGCTGCACCTCATAAAAATGCAGGGAAGGCGTCAGACGGCGAGCTCCCTCCTCATTCGCGAGGCGGGCCTACGGGGATCAAGGGCCTGAGCGTGCAGACCCCAGGAAAGCTTTCCAGGTTGGAAGGGCCCCCAGCTGCCGTTCACATGCCCAATGTGGCTAGCCCAGGCTGGCCAAGTCTCAGACTCTCGGTGCCGATGGCGCAACGAGCCAGCGAGCCCACTGGCCCATCAACCAGCGGGCAGGCTGGCAGGTAGGCGAACAGCCGGAGAAGAGACCCTGATCTCATTGCGCGGTTGATTTCTTCCGAGGCCGATCTACTGATGGAAAGGGACTAGCGGCTGGCCATCTCCGACCCAATCCTGACCCTCTGCCAAGACAGACAGACGCAAGCAAGCACTGACTGACTTGACTGACTGACTGGCTTGCCTGACTGATGACTTCCTCCTGCACCCATCGGCAGATTTTGTCCGCCCCAAGCTGGTGCACTGTTGCCTCAGGCGCCAACATTTCCGGGCCACCCTTAACCGTGGTTGCAACGGCGGCCTGCCCAGTCAGCACGCCCCATTCGGATATCGTACTGGATTAACCCCAGCCATTTCTTTATCCTCCTCTGCTACCTCGGATTCAAGGCACTCGGACCAGCAGCGGTGTGCTCCACAAAAGCCAGACCTGATTCAGTCCCGCCCACGGTAAGAGGCGGCCAGGCGACCTGCTTGCGTCCCCTTTGCGACCCTACTTGTACGTGCCGGTCCTGCTCGCTTGCCTGCTGACTGACCAGCCGGCACAAGCCAGGGAAGGTATGGATTGTGCAATTGGTTTCGGCATAATTATTGTGCAGGCTTTGCACAATGGTCTGGTTCCATGCAATAAGCAGCCACCACCGCCTTCTACCATGATACCAAATCATGCTAATCGTCAAGGGTTGCAGTCCATGGCGCCACAGCATGCTGCTGACTTTTGGTACGGAATTGTTACCTGTTGGAATGACTCGAGAGACTTCCCCTGCTGCTTGCCGTACTGAAAGCCCTTGGCTCGGGATAAATCCCCATGCTCTCAAGTACTACACCGAATACAAAGCAGCTGAACAAGAGCAAGGCGGGTAACTTGATCGTGCACCACTCAGCTTGCCATGCTGGATGCGAATCATGTATGTTGGTTCATGGCTGCTGCTTTGGTCTTGAGAAAGTTCAAAACTGTGTTTTACTTGATGCTATCGTATGTTCCATCTTGGAGCTAAGAGAAAGGAGTAAGTCGGATTCCATGTTCCTGCCCCTGAACAACGCACAAACAAGCGGCCTGAAGCAATGTTGGTGTTGTTTCCCAGAGTTATGGACGCACTCAGTCTCCCCATAATAAAAGATGCGTTGTCTCATCCTACTACACCGGCCTTCTTGTCACAGCCTGCAAGTGCCCTTGCTGTGCCCCGTGACGTAAGGCGGGCTCGATCGGCAATTCCGTCTCAGTCAGCGCGCCTGAGACTCGAAATAGGAGATTCGGGCTCCGCTGCCTGCGATGCCTCCTCAAACAGAGCAGCATCGTCCTCATTCTCGTGCCCGCCGTAGAGACCTTCAAATCCTGGTGTCCTAATGCCCACTGGGCTTGGTACTCTGTGGTGACGGAGCCTTCGGGCTGTCGCTGGACTGCGACCCGGGGTGTGAGAAGATCTAAGCCGGCTTATCGGGGCCGTGTATGACCCCAGGAGTCTACTCTGGTGCTGGGACTCTGGTAATTGCTCTGGAGTCTGAGGCTGACGCGTGGGCGAGAGCAGGTCATCATACACCAGCATACTACGTCTAGGGGTCGTAAGATCTCGGGACGGCAGAGCTGGGCGATCTGGCGACGGACTCCCTCTCGCAGCAGGCGCCTCGCGAGTGGGTATGGGCGATAGATGACCAGCTCTTGGACAAATCTGATTCAGACGTGCGACCGATCTGGCAGCCCTCTGAGGCCTGTTTGAATTCTGTCGGCATGCCATGAATTAGTCTTGTTCTTGCAGCACGGTGCCCTGTCCTGTTCTTACCGAAGGTCCAGGGTCACCGTCATGCTCCGGCTCGGGAGAGGCTATACAAGACGACCGACGATGTTGGAGTTCCAGTGTTCCGGATGATGCACCGATTCCGGATGATGGTTCAGGACCTAAAGATGGTCGGGTTCGGATTGCCTACAAAGGCGTCAGAGCACTGCTGACCCTAGGTTGGTGCATAGTCCAAGTTACTGGACGTTACCTACGAGGGTCTGCGTCCACGCCCTCTCAGCCGAGGCCCTACTCAAAGCCTGCGTGGAAGACAGGCGCAAATCCATCAGGCCAGACCTCGGGCTGCGACCAGCGCTATTCGTTGGACGAGTGTCCCTGAATTCCTCGGCGCCCATGGCCATCCTGGTCGGGGTCGGCCGGTTATCAGCACCGGAGCTGGCAACCGTTTTCACAGATTTCGTCTCCGTGGGCGAGGGAATCTTCTGTGCTGATCCAGAGACTGGTCCAATAAGTGGCTTGTCGCATTCCGAAGGGCTCTGAAAAGTCCGAGGTCTGCGAGGCCGCGTTGAGAAGAGCATCCCAGGGGACGAGGGCAAGGCTAGGAGGTCGAGGGAGTCGAGAGAGCCGCGAGTGACCTGGTGCTGCTGTGTAGACATCCTCAGCGCTGTAGTCTGCCGTGGAGTCGTTGGCGTGGCCTCGTTGCGTTCGACTTGGCCGGTTTGTTCGCCTATGGTCCCCTCCAAAGGTGATGATGGCATTGGGTCGGCATTGCTGGGATTTGGCGAGGCAGACGGTCCTCGATTGTGAGAGGGAGTGGGCGTCTTCCGGGGCGCTTGGTGCTCCAGGCTCGGACTGCTCTTCCGATGAACTGTCTCCTCCGACGTTGGGTTTTCCTCCCTCTGAAGATACCTACGATAACGCCGACGGTTTTCCAGCTCCTTGACTTCGGACATAGTCAGAGCAATGCATGTTGGCTGGAGACGAATCATCCTGGAACGGGAATAATCAGCCTGGAATACCGCGTCCGTGATAGCTGTGATGTACAAGAGAGTGCCAGCTCTCAACAGTAAAAGCGAGGCATAGAGTGAGTAATGGCGCTCTGCATGTTAAGTGCGTGCCAGAAGCGATGCAGGTATCATGGGTTGAGCCTCCCGATTCCGAGCGAAGACTCGGAGCAAGCACTCCATGGTGCTGAGTGAACTTGGAAGGTATGACATGTCCCTAAGCGTTGTCACAAGGAAAGAGCGCCTCAACCGTTCGGTGTTGAGGAAGGGCCGTGGCAAGGTATGCCCGTGGGCTATTATTAGGCACGTAGGAAGAGCTGTGATCAATTGGTACGAGGTCCGCCGGTCATGGTGCAATTTTGAATCATCAGACCCGGGCAGAACATTGAAATTAGCCAACATCAGTGATATTGAACTGCTCATCAACACGACTGAATTCACTAAACTACATTAACGGGCCAATATACAGACCCCGGTAATCCTCCGTCTCATATGGTGTTCTCTGAGTGCTTGGGGTGGAAGCGCCGACTGCGAGGGTACCCAGGACATCAGGTTCGCTGCCTGTGGTTGTTCTCCCCGGCTGCAAGGACGTTATTTGGCCTGCCCAATATGCATGCGAGCAAGTGGACGGGCGGTGATTGCGCAAAGCACTAATAATCAGGGGCGTGCGTGTGGATGTGTAGACAAAACTGCCAACTGTGCCCCGTCTTGTTTAATGCTCGGACGTTTTGGTTGCTGTTAGCTGCTGTACGGAGGCACTGCAACCAACCCTGCCTGATTCGTAGGCCGGGAGCTGCAACCTGCAACGCCGACAGCGTGCGACTCGGTGTCGCAATATGCCCGTGGGAGGTATAAGTGATAAGCTCGGATCGGGGGCGATCGTGGGATCTTTCCCCCCCAGAAAGAGTGTACTGTGTTTTGAATCGAGCTGGCTCTTCCCACGCGCAATATCACCCGTACCTGGCCACTAACAGGCAGAAACGGGCAGTCTACAGCACGTCCAACGCCAAAACGGTAGGGTGGACAGGAGAGTGGCTTGCCCCTTGCAGCTAACCATGGGATCTTTACCTCTTCAGTTCACCTTCAATCTACCCTGACCAAAGGAGCAAAGCGACCCCATTCCGGCTCCCACATTACCTACCTGCCTAGCTGCCGCCCTCCTACCGTGTACCCCGTAGACTGCCTATTGTACAGCACAGCACAGCACAGCGAAGCGGAGCACGGCATAGTGCAGTCCTCCTCTGGCCCAATCCCCTGGCTCCCCTGACAGCAAGCCGTCGAACAGCTACAGTGCCTATCTACCGATCCTGAGTCCTGACCAGCCCTCTCAGCCTCTTTGTGTGATCAACAGACCCGCATTACTCATGGACGGGGGGCTCTCCAAGACGGGACAGGTGGACACCTAGGCAATCAAGCAGCATTGCCGACTTCGACACGGACACCCGCCCCGACGGCATAGTCTACTGTACCGTACGCCACGCCAGCTGCCCTGCTTCCACCGTCAATGAGCATCGACCCAATCCTACCCTGCCTTTCCCTATACGGCGCAGCGCCCTGATGCCCGCCCTCCCATGGTACAGCTACGTCCTTTTTGGCTCGATCTGAGGCTCTAATCGTGGTCGTGGTTACGGGCAGCATCCAAGCAGGGCCAGGCCAGAGTCCCATCGGTTCCAAGGAAGTGCAGCGTGCCTGCTACCAGCCACGGGCACCGGCAACAGCGACAGCGCCCTCCTCCCTGCCCGAACGACCCATAGGTCGACACGGCCAAGTTGCCCGCCACCATCCCACAGCCCGGCCCTTTCGATCAGCCTGACCACGCCAGTCACCATGAATGGCGACATAAGCCTGTCCAGGGCCCTGGGCGGTCTGCGAATCGCCAATCTTTCAGATGATTCCGACAACGAGCCCAGTCCTACCCGCGAGCAAGCTACCACCGCACACGACAACCACCACAGCCCTTCCCTCTCACAACCCCTAGACGAACCGCAACAAGCCTCGAAACGTCTTTCGCGTAACCTCCACGAGGATCTGTCCCACGATCCCAGCAACAGCCAAGCTTACCGCAGTCCGGAACCCCTATCGAACCTACCACCCGCTGCCATCCCCGACTACGCGCAATCGACTCCAGACGGACCAGCGCTGCCTCCTATCGCGCAGCCATACCCCCCTCAACACCTCCCTCCTCAAGCATCACCAATGGACGGCCCTGAACGACAGTACCAGACATCCTCTCGACCGCTCTCCGGGGCTCTGTCCAACCCCCTTTCTGTCTCCCATAACGCCGAAGCTGGACCGAGCTCTTATAACAACTCCCTGAGGCCGGAGGGGTCCAGAGCGTCCATGTTTGATCTCCCCACTCGGAGCAACTCGAGATCGATGCGAGTACCCTACGCTGGCCAAATACCTCAGCGATCCCCGAGTTATCGGGAGCGGTCGTACAACCCTGAAGTACGGCGCACGCTCCCCCCGGGTGCCGGCGGTGCGGCATTGCCCCCGAGGAAAAGTTCCAAGGGGCGAGGGGGCGGCTTCGTCTCCACGGCAGGAGTGCCAATGGCCCAGCCGAACAGTAACAATTTCGGAGCAGACTTGCCCCAACCGGGCAACAGTGAGGAATGGCAAGAGAAAGGCGCGGCAGTCGGCATCAGGAGAGAGGTCGATGCGCAAGGAAAGACAGTTCTGCGATCCGTCAAGAAGGGTGTTCGTGACTTCTCGTTCGGCAAGATCCTAGGCGAGGGATCATACAGTACCGTCTACCTAGCCACAGACCGACAGTCACTAAAGGAATACGCCATCAAAGTACTCGAGAAGAAGCATATCATCAAAGAGAAGAAGATCAAATACGTGAACATCGAAAAGAACACCTTGAATCGGTTAACGGAGCATCCAGGCATCGTTCGGCTATACTATACATTCCAAGATGAGACATCGCTCTACTACGTCCTGGACCTTTGCAACGGGGGAGAGCTGTTGGGGGTGCTGAAACGGACACATACATTCGATGAGGAGTGCACACGGTTCTATGGTGCCCAGATTCTCGACGCCATTGAGTACATGCACTCGAGAGGGGTCATCCATCGCGACCTCAAGCCGGAAAATGTGCTGCTGGACGACAACATGCATGTTAAAATAACCGACTTCGGAACGGCGAAATTGCTGCCGGACCCCAGGGATCCGAGACCGCCGCCTGAGAACGCGCCTCCGGCAGAAGGAAGTTCACGGGCAGCCTCATTTGTCGGAACCGCCGAATATGTCAGCCCGGAGCTTCTTACGGAGAAGACTGCGGGCAAGGCGAGCGATGTCTGGGCATTCGGCTGCATTGTTTACCAGCTACTTGCTGGGCGTCCGCCATTCAAGGGCGGCACAGAGTACTTGACTTTCCAGAAGATCGTTGGTCTTGAATACGATTTCCCTTCAGGCTTTCCACCAGCGGCACGCGACCTCGTCGAGCGATGTTTGGTTCTAGATCCGGGAAGGCGACTGACCATCGAGCATATCAAGAACCACGAATTCTTCGATGGGCACAGTTTCGGGAAGGGACTGTGGAGGACGAAGGCTCCTCGACTTCGACCACACATACCACCCGCGCAGGAGCCGCAGATCATCCAATTGAACGGTTCCTCGTCCGGCTCTAACCAAAACCCGCCGTCCAGTAGAGGCTTACAGTCCCAGAATGGCAGTGGCAGCAGGCCCGCCAGGATAATTACCGAACTTCCACCACCCACACAACTTGATATCGAATGGTCGCCGGTGCTGACGCGAAACAACGAGAGGATATTGAAACTGGGCGACCTCCTGGTCATATCATCTCCAATTCCCAACAGCCCGCACGGCAAGGGAGAGCATGGCCAAAGCAACAAATTCTCGCGATTTTTCGGCGGAAGCACGATGAAGAAGAAGCAAAGACTGGTCATGGTCACATCTAGTGGTCGCATTGTGCTGGCTCCTGCCGGGGGCGAAGAGAAAAAGGCCAAGCAGGAGATTTCACTCGTCGCGCCCGACTGTGTGTGGCGGACTCAGATAGATGTCAAGGGGCAGGTCGTCTGGTGCATTGACGCGGTATGTCTTCCTCCTCATGAGGCGGTTTTTCCTCTCTTCTTTCTCTCATTCCGAATATTCATATGCTGATTTGACGTCAGAACGGCACCCATTACCAGTTCGAGCAGCCCAAGTCTTCGCAACTTGACGCCGGCACGGTAGACGAATGGATAGAGGCGCTCGAAAGAGCCAAGGACCTCGCAATGTCTCAAGATCTGTCTGGCTACAACAGCGACAATGGTTTTGGAGAAATGTCGTCGTCCATGTCACCCAGCCCCGCGAGCACTCTGTCACGACAGGTGCCATATCCGGAAGGAGGATTCAGCATTGCCGATAGGTCGGGTCGCAACCAGTTGAGTAAGAGTCAAGCCAGCCTGGAGGAGTCACAGGCGAAGAGGAACCGTTTCAGCAAGAGGCAGTCCAAGAACGGGTTAGGCACAGCGGCGTTCTGAGCACACCTACCCAAACATTACCATAATACGCTACACATGGGCAGTACACAATGGGCGGGCTCACATTTGATTTGTAGCCTCGCACAGCGCATTGGACCACGCACCAATCTTTTTCCATCACCATTCATCATATACTCGCGTACACGAGAGGCGGTCAGGGCAAAGGTATTTGGCATTTTCTGGCGCAAGCGGGCAAGAGGGCGTTGCGCGGGCACGTGTTTGATTCGGGATCTCGGCAGACAGCAGAGGAGAAACCAGAACCCGCGTTTTGCCATGGAAGAATCATCGTCGTCATTATCGTCATCATCATCATTATCACAGCCTCTACCACAACCAAACCTTTTTCCTGCATCCAATTTGAAAAATCGTCGAGCCACACATACAATTCCTTTTGTTTGGGATGCAGGAGGTAAAGAGGGGCCCTCTTGGGACAGAGGAGGACGGAGGTGTCCTTTGTATTACACCTAAGCTTCTAATCGGCATTTGTTGAGCGTGGGTCAGGCCTGAACGGCCGTGAAGGGGGTGGCAGGAGAGTGGGCAAGCCGCAGGAAGGACGGGCTGGGGTTCGGGGATTGCAGAGCAAGGCAGAGGAAGAGGCAGAGCCTGGAATTAAGAAAAGAAATCAGGAGATTTGTTGACATTCTGTCAAATGTGTGCCGCGCCGCCTCGTGCTGAGATGTGACAGCTTCCAACTGGAGCTGGCTGACCTTTCCTGGCCGAGTCTGGTGCTCCGCTAGCCTGTGCTTAACGTGCCGTGTATGCGGGAGGATCACGATTGCAGGCAGGTGTCAATTGCAAAGGCGCCGAGGAGGACGACGACGGTCACTACACCGCTACGATAGGTAGAGGCCTGCTTGCCGCCGCCAATCCGGTCCGCGGGTGGGTCGAAAGCTTGTTGGACTCTTGTATCAATAACGTCCGTTTGTGACTGTGAAATCTGAGATGCTCTTCCTTAAACATCAGGTAAATAGACGTGTTCCCTACTAGGTACCTTGGGTAGGCACAAAGGTAGGGGTTATCAAGACCACCTCCGTACCTAGGTATGCACCTAGGGAAAGGAGGCACGGAGACAGTTGAAGAAGTGTGCACGGACCACTAGATGTGGCATAGTAAAGACACCTGGATATGTACCCTGCTGTGGTGTGGTGGCTGTGGGTGTGGTGTAGGTGGGCTGGTAGCCTGGTGGGTGCTCTGCACCGTGTTGCTGTACCCAGCCTAGTGCCTGTGGCCTAGCCTGGTTGTGCGGCCTGTCGCCTGGCTGGTGGTTATCTGGCTGGCTGGCTGGCTGGCTGGCTCTCTGTCTGGTTGCACTCCACAAATCCAACAGACGTCTCTCAAAGTCCGATCATCCTCTGCCACGTCAAATGCGATAGTCCATCCAGGCCAAGTCGCGTCAGATTCACTGAACCCGGCAACACGGAGCGAGGTGCCCCCTTTCCAGAGGCCGATTCTTTTCAATCAATCGGAAAGCCACGACAAGAAGCGGGTCCAGCACGATTCGATCCCCGTCGCAAACGCAAATCGAAGCAAGATGCAGGCGCAATACCGCCCGTTCCCACAAAATGTTCCCCAGAGGTCGCCGCATGTCCCTGCTCCACGACGCGGAGGAATTGGTACGTCAGTGAATCTTAATCCGAGTTTTGCATTTTCGCCGTCGCAGTCGCCGTCGCACGTGGCATGTCCTTGTCCTGCTCATCACACTCCTCATACACCGATACACTGCTTCCCTTGTGCCTCGTGCTTGCTGCTCCCCCTTCACCACCGCCGCCGCCCAACCACAGCCCGCACAACACCCCATCCTGCCCCCTCCCAACCGTGCCACAGGCCCGAGTCCACGAAGCATCACGCCTAGCAACAACTGCCCGCCCCAGCCCGCCCTGGCCCAGCCTTGGCAAAGTCCGGCATCATGTCTAACCGACGCGCTTCTTCCACAACAGGTCCTATGATGCAGCACCACCAGGGCTTGCACAACCCTCCCCATGTCCCCCTCAACCAAGCCCAGCTGGCTGAGAAGCAACACCAGCAGCAGGCCGCCGTCGAGCGCGCCAAGCTGCGCGCCAAAAAACCCACCGACAAGACCATGCCCGATGGCGTCGAGGACTGCATCATGAGCGACGGCGTCCAGCGGTACAAGGAGCTCAGGGACTTCGAGAGGAGGCTGGACGCGACCATCACGCGCAAGAGGCTGGACATTGTAGACTCTGTCAACAAGAACGCCAAGAGGTGGAAGACGGTGCGAATATGGGTCACAAACACCGTCGAGGACCAGGTCTGGCAAGGCAACGGCATCAATGCAGACAGCTTCGACTTCTCGACCAGCGCAGATTCGAGCTTCCGCGTGAAAGTCGAAGGGCGACTGCTGGATGACGACGACGAATACGAGAAGGAGGATGCCGAGGCCAAAGAGGGCGGCGACGGCGACAAGATGGACACCGACGCGTCCGCCGACAAGGCCAAGGCACCAGTCGCCAAGGCACCGCCGCGGCCACGATTCTCACATTTCTTCAAGAAAATGACGGTCGACTTCGACCGGAGCAAGATGCGCAATGGTGCCGAGCAGAGCGTCGAGTGGAACAAGCCCGACAGGTTACCGAACAACTCTGCCAACCCCCCGGCCGCGGCCGACTTTGACGAATTGACCTTCAAGAAGAATGGCGACGAGAACATGAACATCACTATCAACCTCTTCAGGCATGAGGAGCCCGAGCGGTTCGAGCTCAGCCCCTCGCTATCGGATGTGGTAGATATGGAAGCTGCCACACGCTCCGAAGTTGTCATGGGCCTGTGGGAGTACATCAAGTTGATGGGCCTGCAAGAGGACGAGGAAAAGCGGAATTTCCGTTGCGATGAGCTGTTGAGGAAGGTAGGTGACGAACGTTCCATCCGCCACCGCCACTGCTCCTAGATACTAACATGCTCGCATAGGTCGTCCAAAGGGACACAGGCCACATACCAGCCCTGCAGGAGTACATCACTCCTCACCTCCAACCCCTCCCGCCAGTTAAGCTTGCCTACACCGTCCGTGTTGATGAGGAGTTCCACAAGAACCCGCAACCCACAGTCTACGACGTCCGCGTTGCCGTGGACGACCCCCACCATGCCAGATTGGAGCAGTTCTTGCGCGATCCTCAATACGCAAACATGCTCAACCAGGTTAAAGTCCTCGATGAGCAACTTGCGATCATCATCCAGGCCATCTCCGACTCCAAGGCCAAACACAGCTTCTTTAAGAGCCTGGCCCAAGACCCTGCGAACTTTGTACGCGACTGGCTCAGTAGTCAGAAGCGCGACCTCGAGGTCATCATGGGCGAGGCCACGCGCGGTGGTGGCGAGGACGCGACGGGCGATGAGTGGAGGAAGGGAGGAAAGGACAGCGTCTGGACGACACAGAATGCCAGGGAGTCGGTGCAGTTCATGTTTACCCGCCGCTAGGAGAAGTTGGGTTGTGGCTTTGATACAGAGCCCCTGGATAGTGAGCCTGATCAGACAGCTAAGGACAGGATGATCAAGGAGAAATTGGCGATGAAAGGGTCGAGGGTGAGTTGCCCTGTGCTCACGCGAGAGGCGGCTGCGGTAATCTCGGAACGCATTACTAGGGAGGAGATCAACGTTCGCATGCCCGTCGATGGTTAACCACAGCATGGGTCAAGCGCCTCAGCAGCCCTTATAAGGTCCTCATACGGCCAATTGGCGTCACATATGTAGACGCGGGGACGGGTAACGGCCGTCGAGATATTGTGCAATCATTGTAATGGAATACAGCTATCATGACCATGGTGGGCTGCCATTGAGCACGGCGTCATTTTGCAGAACGCTTTAGCAGGTCCCGGCGTCGAGAGCATGGTCAGCTATCAGTTGTCTTCCATGCAGCAGTCATTACGGAGCTGTTTTGCGGCATGAGACACTATGGGATCAGGTTGACGAGAGCTTGCAGGAGGTCACTGAGGAGCAGCAAAGAAGAGCCGGGTGTCAGAGATGTGGTTTCGAAAGTGCCCGCCCAGAATTTTTCTGGTCATGAGACTCGGCAATATCAGCCGCGTGTCTACTACGCGATCCTGGCTGGATGGAAGAAGGGCCACTAGTACACTCAGCATTACTGAGGTCGAAGAGGCAGGTGAAGACTACCCGGCTGCGAATTGCCCTGTAGAGTGGATCATTTTACTGCACGTTGGTAGAAGAACGCTCATTCCACCAGTTGTCAGGTAATGCAAACGTTGGAATATGGGGGAAAAGATGTTGACCTATGTAATGACAGCAAGTGCATACCTCCTCCAGACTATGATGCCTTAGAGCCTCTTGCTATGAGCCCTCGACCCGCCGGTATTGTCGATCAAGTTGATTCCGTAGGGAGCATTGGGGTAGAGAAGCCATGATAGCCACCGCCTGAGTCACCGACGTGCATTTGCTGCTTCAAGGCAGGCGCGTGATCTCTTCTTCACCCTAAAGTGTTGAAGACAGGATGTCGAAGGTCAGCTAACTGGAAGAAAAAAAAATACTTTTCAAAGCCCAAGCCAGGTTTGAGAACCACGCTGTCTTATTTCCCAGCTTGCGGTGATCAAGTGGCCCGCATACACTTCTCAACGCCCCAGGAGAAATGCCAATTGAATACAGCAATAGGCCGGGCTGTTCTCAATAGTAATGGGTATCCGGAAAGGGACACTGCCAGCAAAATCAGGATTTTTCTTGACCCAGACTTGGGGCGAGGTGTGGGAAGTGACCGCTTAGAGCCGGCGTTGCTTTCATGCTTGGGAATTCATGCGTTTCAATGGAACATACTGTAGGGAGCACGCACGCTACAACTGGCATAGCATATGTGCGACACTCTGCACGAGTAAGATCAGATGTCTGCAAAATTATGCCTATGTATTATTGACATTCTCGGTCGAGGTAGGCCTTTTATTTTAGACTTGCTCAACAACCGGCTTCTCGTCTCCGCCCTTTGCAGACTGGTATCGATCTAGGTCAACAATACCGAGATCGGCTGCAATATTAAACAGCCTCGCCTTCTCGTCATGCGCGGCAGTATCTCCAAACACCGCATCCATGTCCTCCAGACTCTTGCCTCGCGTCTCCGGGATGAAGAAGTATGTGAATCCGAAGGCCAGCAGACAGAAGACCGCGAAGAAGATGTACGTCCCGTATCCGATCATATCCAGCATGTCTGGCGTAACCAGACCAATGATGAAGTTGCACATCCACGTGGCGCTCGTGGTAATCGACATGGCCTTGGACCGGTTCCCGAGGTTGAAGATCTCGGATGGCAGGACCCAGCCGATCGGGGCGAACGAGTACGAGAAGTTGATGTCGTAGATGTAGATGAATGCGATGCCGACCCAGCCAGCTGCTTTGTGGGAGACCAACGTGGAGCCGAAGCCACCGACGATTCCGCCGACGATGACGAGGGAGACGAATGTCCCAAGAGCTCCACACATGAGGAGCGGTCGGCGCCCGACTTTGTCAATGAGGAACAAGGCCGGTAGCGTGGAAAGTGTGTTCACGATGCCGTAGACGCCGGTGGCCAGCAGAGACGATGTCTTTCCAGAAAGACCGAGTTGGGCGAAGATGGTTGGAGCATCTGGTGAGTGTTAGTGTGTTGCTATTCTGAACGATTCCAAAATATGACAGACGGGGGACTGCAATAGGGAAAGACTTGTGCTTACAGTAGATGATGGCGTTGCAACCCATGAACTGCTGGAAGAACATCACCACACATCCAATGGTCAACCGCTTGAGCGACGCCTTGTTCGACACCAAGGATGAGTACTCTGCCAGGTATAGAGATACACCTGTCTTGCCCGGGTACCGGTCGCGGCCGTATGTCTCCTCGAAGAGGACTTCAGCCTTGATGGCAAGGTATTCACGGCACAGGGCCTCCGACTCGACGTCAACTCGCCGAATACAGGCGAGAGCCTCCAGTGCTTTGTCTTCCCTTTGCCGCATGAGGAAGTACCTCGGCGATTCTGGGTAGAAGAGCATGCCGAAACCAAGGACGACGGCAGGCAATATCTGCATGGCGAGTGGCAGTCTCCACGAGGCCTCGCTTTGACCGGTGCAGCCGTCTGTTCCGACGTCGGCGATGGGATCGAATTCCGGAGCGGATGCCGAGCCTCCAGTGTATGGGATGTCTGGCGTGCATCGTGTGCCTCCAATGTATTGCGTGCCGTACTCGAGCCAGTAGCTGACAAGTATACCCAAAGTGATGCTCACTACATCTTGTTAGTGATGAAGCAATGAAGCAAACGATAGTTGATTGTTGTGTGTTTAGGAGAGAAGTTTCCCGCTATTGAACGCTCAGAAGGAGCCTACTTATAGGCTAGCGTTAGCGTATTTATATATAACCCTTGCACCTTTTAATATACCCCTCATTATGAGTATTATTATTTAATGATAATAAGAGATATAGTGTATAATAGCTAAAATATAGTTTAAATGTATCATTGTTATTTATACCAAGATTATTATATGAATGTTATTTAATGTCTGTATGTTCCGCTTGCATTATTTCCAGCTTATTATTTAGACTTTTATTTAGTACTTATTAATGTCAACTTATTTATAAACCTTGCACTTATTTTATTAATCTTAATTTTGTATAGGCCTTCTTAAGGATGGGGCGAGGTAATGCCTTTATGTAGATATTAGTGAGATTGTTTTTAAATGTGATATGGTGAACGTTGTAAACTTTTTTAATGCCTTCTCATATAAAGTAATAGTAAATGGCTATATGTTTTAAATGAGCATTAATTTTGTGATTTTGGATGAGGTTTAATGCTAGCTAGTTATTAATATAAAGTATGGGTAGATGCTTAATATGTTTAATATTTAGGTTTTTAAGGGCCTAAATCATTTAATAAAGGTGTAATGATATTGATGAGCATGTTATATATTTAGCCTTATAAGTAGATTTGGCAATGGTAAATTAGCGTTTTGATGATTAAGCAATTAAGCTACTATTAAGTAATTATATGTATTTGCTGAAAGCCTTTGAATTATTAAAATCCATATTATAGGAAGCATTAGCATGCATATTAAGTTCAGCATAATGAAATAAGGTCTTTCACTTTGAAAATCTTAGGGTGTAATTTAGTATATGTTAAATATAGCATAGCACCCCCTTTGTAATGTTTAGGTGATGAATTATGGGCTTTGCATTAAATGTTGATAGCATTATACATGGAAATGCAAGGTTTAGTTTTATTTTGGTAATGAGAAAATTAATGAATTTAGTAAGTGATTGATATGTTGTTGTGATTGTTGTAATGTTGTTAGGTTCTTTTTATTGTGGAAATGAATTTGGATTTATAGGGGTTTATTTTTGATTGTAGTTAGTTATGTTGAAGCGTTTTAGAATTTATTAGGCATATTCCTTTTAGGAGATGTGAATATTGTTATTAGTTTATGTGATTTTTAAATTAAGTAGGTATTTGCAAAGATTAAGGTCCTTATACTTAAAACGTTGCATGAGTTTGGTGTGAAAGTTGTTAATTTGGAAGGATTTTCTGGTGATGAGGATATTGTTAATGTAAATAGTAATGATGATTTGGTCTTTGATGAAAATATAAGGGTTAAATGTTGTTTTTATGAGGTATTTGATTAATTTTTTTTTGAGTATATTGAATTATTTGTGATTTGATTGTTTAAGTTTGTATAGGGCGCTGAGAAGTTTTAAAATGATGTGTTGATTCTTGAATGATGTTTAATATTTTTGTGGTGGTTGTATATAAATGTTGTGTTTTAGATGGCTATGTAGATAAGCTATCTTGATGTTGAATTGCTAAAGTTATTAGCTTAGCATTGTGGTGATTGTAATGATTAGTTTGAGATTATTGTAGTGTGTTATGGGGCTGTAGGTGTTGTTATAGTTTATGCCGTGGATTTGTATGTATTTGTGGGTGATGAGTCTTGCTTTGTGATGGATAAGATTACTAAAGGCATTAAATTTTTTTGTATATACTTAGCAAGGGTTGATGATGTATTGGTTTGTGGCAGCAGGCATTTTAATCCATGTACTCATATTTGATAGTGATTTAAGTTCTCTTTTGATAGCTTGTTGTTAGGCGTTTCTTTTATTGCTCTTTATAGCTTGTGCGTATGTATTTGGGATATTGTTAGCATTTGTTGTGCTAGTAAGTAGTGCTTGGGCAAAGATTTGATTAGAGTGGTTAGTATTAATTGATGTTAGTTAAGTAGGACTTGGTATGAGGTTTGCATTAATTGGTGTTAAGTTTAAATTATTAGAATCTTTGTAATAGTTTGCCTTAATTGGTGCTGTGATAATGTTTATATTTTCTTTGGCTTTTTGTAAAGGTTAAATTTATTGTCCTTGAGAATTGTGTGGTTTTTATGGTATGAGGGGTTTAATGATAATAGGTTGCGGCATTAGTCATCTTTATTGTATAGGTTTTGTAGGCTTAAGTGGTTTATTAATGGGTTTTGCATTATTAGTAAGTTTTATTAGTTAAGATGCTGATGATACCTTTATTTTAGGCAGCACGTTCTTATGTGGCTGGTTGATTGTTTATATGATCTTTGTTGTTGGAATGGATTAAGTGATGTGGCTTGATGTTGTGGTTATGATGACCTTTTGGAGTGGTATGTATAAATGGAAGATGTTCTTGCCTTTGGCCTTAAATCTTATAAAGTATGCCTTTTTGGCTTTGTTTAATAATTTCATTCTTAGCTTGTAAGCCTTGATAGGGATGTGGAGGTATGCAGGGTGAAAGTATGGTTGGAAGTGTTTAATATTGGGCCTTTGTTTGTGAAGCGCTTTAAATGGCGTTATTTGGCATGGCAGGGCTGAGTGTGGTTTCTGGTTTTGCAAGTATGTTGCATAGGAAATTGCTTTGGGTTATAGGAATAGGTAGTTTTTATTGCAAATTATTGTGTGAGCGTTGCTGATGATGGTATGCATAAATCTTTTAGGTATGTTGTTTAACTTATGGTGGTAGGGAGGTGACTTTTTGTGGATGATGCCTTATCTTTGGAATATTATGATGGTTGTCTTATTTATATATTTATCCTTGTTGTTTAATTTAAATGTCTTGATTTTTATGCTAAATTGGGTTTTAACTATATTTAAGAATCCCTTGATAATGTTTTAAATGTTGTCCTTTTGGATGATGAAGTAGATTTAATAGAATTGAGTATAGTTGTTAATGAATGGAATGAAGTATTAAGAATTTTTTAATAATTTTACTAAGAATTTGCTTAATAGATTAAATTGGATGTACTTGAATGGCTATGTAAATTATCATTTTGGTAATGAACGTGGGCGTTTCTTGATAGATTTTGCAAGTTGGTAAGGTTTGTAATGGAAATTTGTTGGCTTGTTTAGCATAATATTTCTATCTTTGTATAGGCGTTGAGTAGTTGGCTTTGATAAATTGCTGTAGCTAAAAGCTTTATGGAATTTGCTGTATGTTGTGAACATTGCAGAGTTGTTCTTTGCTGTTTGGATTTTAAAATTCCTATATTGGAATTTTGCTTATAGTATTTTGTGAGATTTGTTGTCTTTTGGTGATAGGAAGATATTGTTCCTTTATGCATTTAGTTGGAACCTTTTTTAAATTATGGTTTAGCTGAATAGATAAGTATTCCTTAACGTGCAACTATATAAAACGTTAGTGAAGATGCTCTTGGTGATTGATCTGTTTGGTAGTTATAGGAAGATCTTTATGGAGCTGATGCCTTCTATGGTGAGTTGATTTCCGCCAGTGATGGTGATTATACTTGAATGTGGTTGCAAAGAGCTAAAGTCTTTTATGCATTTTGTTATGTGCTTTAAAGCATTGGAATTAAAAATTCATGATGTTGAAGTACTTGCATTTGTTGGCAGCTTTGCCGTATATGCTAAAACGTTAGCGTATAGTGTCATTATATCTTCCTTATTGGAAATTTTGGCAACCTTTTTGTTTATAGCTTAATTTGTAGTAGTTTATTTCTTGCCCTTCTTTTGTTTTTGATTGGCTTTATGCTTAGCGAGCTTTGTATAATTAGTGTATAGATGGTTGATGAATGTGAAGTTTTAGGCGCGGCATTAGGTGCACTCTTTATTGCTTAATGTAAAGTTGGCATTTATTGATATGGATTTTGTAGCCTTTTTTGTACTTTTTGGTGTTAACCTTTTTTGGGTAAAGGTAAAATAGGCTTTGGATTGTTTAATCTTTGTATGGGAAACAATATTTATTATCTTTGGCTTAATTTTGGAGAATATTGTGAGGTTTTGGCTGCTTAGGTTATTGATAACGTTGTTTATAGTGTTCAGCAGTGTTGTTAGGAAGAAGGAGCTTTTAACTTTATTGCTTTTAAAGAGTAACTTTATTAACTTCCTTATGGATTATCTTAACGTTAAGGTTTTGGTGTAAAGCTTTATTTAGAGGTTTTGGAAGGCGTTTAAATGGCTTTATAAGTTGAAGTTATCCTTAAATCATAAGTTTGTTAGTTGGCGGAAGAGGTAGATAGTTGAATTGCTGGTGTTATGGTTGAATTGATTGGCTAATGTCTTTTAGGTATTGGAAGATTTGCTGCATAATGTGATGAATATTATAAGACTTGGATGTATTGAACTTAGGAGCATAATGAAGGCTTGGTTATTAAGCTTTTCCCACTTTGTAAGCTTTGCACCTTTAGCTGGTTGTTTTTTGATATTTGTGATGTATTCGCTAAGACTGGTAAATTGGAAACTACGACTTTATGTCGCCCTTTAATTTAGGAAGTTCTCTCCTTTTGGGTTTAACTTTGGGAGAGATAATGGGTTGAGCTTAAAGTTGAGTATGTTTGTCATTTTTGGATGATGTTTGTATGTTTTTAGGTGTCTTTTGGATGATGTTTGTATGTTTTTGTATTGTTATAGTAATTGGCATTAATTGGTGTGGGTAAATGATTAAAAAAAGAGTAAGCTGTTGGAATATTAAATAGGGTAGAAGTGTTTGATTATTGTAAGTTACTATTGGTCGTGGTAGTTATCGTAAGGTATGATGATGGTATATAGGCAAAGGCTTGTAACGTTGGAATCCTGATGATTTGGGTGTGAAAATGATTGTAGAAATGGGAGTATTGATGATTCTCAAAGTTTTGAGATGTTTTGAGCAACTCCAGGCTTATAACCTGATGAAGCAATGAAGTAAATAATAGTTGATTATTGTGTGTTTAGGAGAGAAGTCTCCCGCTATTGAACGCTCAGAAGGAGCCTACTTGTAGGCTAGCGTTAGCGTATTTGCATACGACCCTTGCACCTTCCAACAGTTAGAACAGTCGAAGCAATATGCACAGGGTGGACCACTTACATTGCTGCAGCACAACTAGGGTGCCACGAATGGCCGGCGTCGATACTTCAGACATATACATTGGTACAATCATGGTGAGCATGCCGACAGAAAACCCGGCGATCGCACGTCCTGCGGTGACAAGTAAGCTTGACGTCCCAAAGATTACCCAAGATTGCTCCAACGTACCTGCAAAGAGCATAGGAATCGACCCTGCAGCGGCTTGCAGAGCAGAGCCCAACGTGAAGATGACCACAGCAACCAGAATGGATCCTTTACGGCCCACCCGGTCCGCGACAGGCCCGTTGACCAGCGACCCGAACCAGGCGAACAGCAGAAGCGTCGACACAAACCAGCCCTTGAAGCTGCTGTCGAGGTAGATGCGCGGGAATTTGGCGGCGAACGACTCCATGGTCAGCACGCCCGAGACGACGCCCTGGTCATAGCCAAAGAGGAAGCCCCCCAAGGACGCGAACTTGTCGAAGAAAAAAGTCAGCTAGGGGTTGAGAGCATACCTGCTGTGACGGATTGCACACTTACTGAAGCGAGGCCCAGGACGTATGGGTTCTGCCGAAGTTGATGCACCAAGCCCGTGTTGGGCGAGGCGTAGAGGTCCGTTGCAGTTCCGGACTGAGCCATGGTGCCTTGTGGGTTCCCAATCGATTTCTTGACGAACTGCTCAAGTAAAAGGCAAAGAGACCGAGCGGCCTCGATCGTCAGCACCGCCCTCCAACTGTTATATAATTATCCTGCGCGTCCTGACCGCTGCGGCCGGCGATATCCACCCACACTTTTTTCCCAAGTGGCCATGAGCTGCGGGGTGAGGTCGGGGAACGTCGTTGGGTGGTTGTGGCCAGTCAGCTGCATGCCGGCCCGGAACTCATGATCGTCGACACGACGACACCGCCGTTGGTTGGTTGACCTTGGGGGGAGCATGGCCGGTTCCAAGTAGCGGTGTTCGCGGGCGGGGAACGGAAATATGGGGCTCTGCATGGCCGATGTAATGCCACGCATGCAGACAGGACTGGTACTGCAGGAAAACACCATTGCGTTGTGCGCGTATCCAGTCGGCTGTATCCACTGCGCAGCCATTCCTCAGACCAGCAGGATCTCTCGCTGTGTAGCCAGGTGGGTTGACCGCCCACAGATTTCTGCAGACTTCAGTGTTCATGTTTGGCGTTCCCACATGGAGTTTTGATACTTGTCGTGTTCCGCATTCATGCATGGAACTTGTTTCTAGAAATCGGTGAAGCTCAAGACGCAGCCGGGATCCATATTTGATAGTCAAGGTAAGGTGCCTCATGAAATCTAAAAAGAACTCGCGACCCGGCCTGTGTCCCGGCGATGGGAAGACAACCACGCGTGATACCTCTCGCGGGATAAGTGGCGTGTTCTGACAGTACAAAGTGCCGAAAAATGAACCCTTTTTCAAACTGGACTGATTATTCTCTGGAGCTTGACATGCCTTGGTGGTCTATTGTGTAAGAAAGCTATGTCCGCCAACATGACACACACCGGTAGCTATTTCAGCTATTTCTTTCAGTGACATTGGGCGGCTGAAAGCAATATGACTTGGAGCTCCGACTACAATACGCGCCGAGGTGGGGTTCGCTCAACGAGCTGAGAGAAGGGTTCAACCCCAGTTCGATCTGGAAAGGCTCAGTGGGTACGGCACTAACTATTTATATCTGTCCGTGAACATATCAAGCCCACAATATAAACCAGCCCATTAATGACGCTTCTTGAGTCGCCGTAGTATCATAGAACACGCATGAGCATGCGGCTCTGTCGCAACATGAGACGCAACTGAGCTGAGTCTTTCTTCATACTTGGCTAACTTGCGACCCGGTGAATTACGAAGCTGCATGTGTCTTTTCCATCCGCTGCATGATTGTACCTACTCATACGTTTTGGGCGAGAATAAAAGCGCGTTCAGCACATTCTCAGCCGCCTTCATAGCGAGACATCCGAACCTTTACATCATTGTCCACATATATCACAGAATGTTTTGGATTGGTCGTATGACAACCCACTCCACACGTAGATTTTGCAGCGCATGCTGCCAAGACACGGGCCTCCTCACGTAAGCGACGTATATCTCGAACCTTAAACTTTACTATGTTGCCCCTCTTCAAGTGCCTCTGGTCTCCTCTCGAGTGCCCGAGATTTCCGACAATTCTCTCTTCACACCCCAAAAGCCTAATATACGGGTGTTACCTATTCACGCTGCTGCGAGCATGGACGCGACGTTTTCTCAACTTGTCGATTCCTTCAATTCCTTCAAGGGGACCCAGGGGGCTGCTCTTGCAGTAGCTCTGTCTTTTGGCCTCTTTCTACTGACAGTATTGCAATATGTATCCATGCCGCAGAAGTCAGTCGGGACGAGCCTGCCTCTCAAGATCGAAGCCGTAAGTCTTTAAGAGTCCTGATTGGAACAAGTCTTCCCAAGCACTATCAGGGGTGCTTGACAATGTGCAACGTGCTGATGATATTCGACAGCTATACTTCTATCCTGTCAAAGGTTTGAGGGGTTGTGAGCTCAAGCAAGGAAAGATTGGCCCCTTAGGCTTTGAATATGACCGAACTTTCTGCCTGCAAAAGGTACACCGCGATCCCGAGACCAACGAGGTCAAACGGCTTGAGTCCATGTTCAGCGGCTTCCACCTCCGGATGGTACTGTTCTCGACTCGTCTTGAGGATTCCCCAGATGGTGAAGGACGGGACATCGTCATCACCTGGACGGGGCCTGAGGACTCAGAGTCAAGCCACAAGGGCGGAAAAGAGATCCGCTTCCCGCTCGGGCCACAATCAGACGCCTTGGAGAAGGTGAACGTCGATCTATATGGCGCTACTACCGACGCATATGACATGGGCGACAGCATCTCAGCATGGTTCAGCGGCTATCTCGGCTTCGAAGCCCGTCTCATTCACCTCGGGCAGAATTCCCGTCCCGTGCTCGGGTCAGGCGCACCACATAGCGAGCAGGCCGTCCGCAAGAGTCTGCCGCCGGTGGCATACGCAATCCACCGCTTTCTTGTCCCACCATTCCTCAAGCAGAAGGGCGAACGTATCAGCTTCGCTGACATGGGACAGTACCTGGTGGTTACGTCCGAATCCAACGCCGAAGTAGGCAGACGGCTACGGGAGACGGATCCGTCGGCGGGAGATGTGCAAATGGACATCACCAAGTTCCGGCCAAACGTTATCGTCTCCGGGAGCCCGGCGCCGTTCGACGAGGAATACGTAAGCAGCTTCCGGATACAATTTTTGCCCTATCTGGAAAATCAATTTCCTATGTGTGGCCTGTACCTCAAAGGTACTTTTAGGCTACAGGTTTTGAAACAAGCCATGGCCAGACTGTGACCTGTTTCTCCCCATATCCAGAAGAAACTTCTTCCTCAGTTCTTTGTTAGCTGACTCCTTTTGCTGCAGTGGGCGGAGCTGCGCTTCCCCGGTGGGACCCAGATGGCGCTGACTGGCAACTGCCTGAGGTGCCAGTCCATCACCGTCGACTACGAGACGGGCAAGCCGGCCGCGGATGTGAGGGGCCAGGCCTGGAAGAAGCTCAGCAAGGATCGGAGGGTTGACAAGGGCTGTACCTTTATGCCCGTGTTCGGGAGGTACGGATACAGTCCTGCGTCCAACATCGGAAGAGAGATCCGCGTGGGCGACGAGGCTGTGCTTACACGTAGGAACCGAGATCGGACCATATTTGGTGAGTTCAGTACCTGTGTCGAACGGAAACACCTGCTACAAAGATACCGACGCTGACATAGGGTTGTACATCGCAGATTGGCCACTGTCCAGAGCTGTGGCTACCATGTACGAATCAAGCTCAAAATAGTGGAAATTCTTTGAACGCCATTGAAATTCATTTCCTTGATCTGAACTACTCGCGAAGGTGCTACCGGGCAATATTTAGCCGAAAGTACGTGTATTGTAGCCCGGGAGTTGTGACAACAAAGACTGGCTTTACAGGTGCGACCAATTATGAACCGTGTCCACCCCCAATTCCACTCCAATGAACTCAGTTCCAAATCCACTATCAATTGAATATTAGCAGAGAAAATGCCACACATACATGCAGCTACACTGACATGCCTTTCGAGTCTAGAAAGTAAGCGTGCATGAGGCTAGCCCCAGGTCGACATGAAGTCCAGACTACATCCTGCTACAAATGGTTTAAAAGTGGATAGCATATATGACAGGAGAGTAGCAAGTGAGAATTGGCAATGGAAAGAATAGAAGGCCGTTTGACATAATTGCAAATCTGGCTTGTTATCTAGGATATGTTCAGGGTCACACTAATACTAGGAAGGCGTGCACGATTTTGCAAGACTACAAAGTAATGCTATAGAATGAACAGTCCAACATTGAGAACATCGATGAATCAATTGTACAGGCATATATGAAACTGCTCATTGGCCCAGATGGCACACAAAATTGCACATAGCGACAAACCCTGATAAGCCGACGTAACACAGACCACGATCGTATCCAGTTATCTTCAATCCTCAGCTAGGAACTCAGCAATAACCTTCTCTGTCATCCCCACTGACCACGACTTCACGTCAGTCATAATCTGACCGCAAAAACGGATTCCGCCGGAGCCGGGTCTCGGAACTCACCTCGTCCTGATAAGTCTCACCGCTGTCCGCAGTGCCCAGCCTCGAGCTCGTGGTGTTGGAACGGGACGAGCCAACCCTCTCCTTGCCCTTGCGTGGCTTTCTGCCCGAGCCTTTGGACGCCCCGTATTCCCGCTGAAGCCTGGCGTTGGCGCTTCTGACCTTTGGCTCGGTCATCTCGCCGTGGGGGTCGTCAACTTTGGGTTGATGCAATGTCAGTTTCGAACCGCCACTGGATCATCACCCCCTGGGCCCGAGGTCCTTACCGTGATACGTGTATTCAATTAGGACATCCTGAAGTGTATAGATCCTATTTGTATCGTGACAAGGATGGCCGTCGCTGTTGAAGTGGTTCATTGCGAGGTTTTTGTGCAGGGGGTTTCTCAAAAATGGCTGTTGCTGGCCGGACCCGCACCGCATCACGAACCGGCCATCGCCATATCGGCTTTCTTTGAATATGAATTGCTTCCCTTCGACCTCCCGGAAATCAACGGATTTGGTCACTGGACCATCAGGTTGCGGCGCGGTCGAGCCCTTGGCCTTCTTGCTAGGCAATTCTGGAGAGTGTGGGTGATCGATTTCCGCGACATCCACTGTTCGTTTGGCGGTCCGCAGCAGGGCCCGAGATTCATGAGCTATATCAGAAGGCGGAGATTCCCAGTCTTCCTGGATAGGCGGCGGTTCATGGGCCCCCGTCTCGACGTTGTGCCTTGGGCCGGCCGGAGTCACAGGTGTTAGAAGCGCCGCTGGGCGTGGCGGAGGGCCCATGGATGATTCTCCCTGGCGGTTGCTCGATGACCCAGGCTCTAAGTCCATGGTGAAGGAGCCGAGATCATCATCGTCACAAACCATCACCGCCTCCGGAGCGACCTGACTGGGACACTGGTTCAAAAGCTCGTCGATCTGGGAGACCAGGTCAAGTGCTCGTGCCGGGATCAACTCGTCCAGCGCTTGACGGATAATCAGCTCTGCAGTCTCATCTCTTTCGTCCATGTCATTGGTCACAAGAATGAGTATCTTGGCATGAGCCCGGGAGAAACCTTTTACCCCTTGTTTGATCAAGTCCAAGTGTTTGCTCATCTCTCGACGGAGACCCGGGCCCCACATATGCCTGAGCTTCTCAATACCGCGGGATTCTACGTATTGTCGTGAAAGTAATTGATTGGCATAGTCTCTGTTGAATGCCATGATGGATGCTGACAAGTGATCCGGATGGTATGGTGTATACTTCCGAACTGTACGTGGGTGACAAGCAGGTGAATCCCGCCCAAACCTGTACACATTATATTGACAAGAGGATGTAAGGGATTTCAGGAGGCATGTGTTGGGTGAGGTGAAAATATAGGGATGGACTGAGTTGCCTGTCAAATTCCGGCCGGGGATGGGCAGAAGGGCGGGTGAGAGAGATTTAGACCAGTGTAAGAATGGCAACCCTATGTTTCTTAAGCAGAGAGAATAGAAATTAATCGAAAATTCAAACTTAAAAGAGGAAACGTGTATTTTTTGTGCTCGACTACATGGTATCATCGGTCCATGTCTAGGCGCCAGGCCGCTGGTAGCCTCGAGAGAAACGATTTCTGATAGGTCTGCCATTGCACAAGCAAGCCAACAGAACAACCACAGCCATTCGAAATCTGCCTCACGAGGCTCTGAACATCGGATTATTCATCCAGTAAAGAGTAACCACGGCTGTGGAGGGAACCGACTGTGCCTCAGTTGGGAAGGCTGCAGATCAGGCCCTGCAGGTGCGTTCGCTTAAGCGTCTCCCTTGCGGCTTGGGGGCTGGCCGAAGGGGTCGAGCCGCTGCGGCCCGAGGCAGGAGCCGGAGAGATGCGGGATTGGTGACAGATGTGGAAATAAATCCAGCCAACACTCCCCCCCCCCTCTGTTTTAGCAAAGCGCCCTGCCTCATGTGGACCAAGGGGTTGTAGACTGGAGCTGAAGAGGTTTGCGCCACGCAGGATGCGCCATGCAACCACAGCACAGGCAACACTCGTTCTTCTGGTCGATTCTATTATCCCGAGTTCGTTAGTGACTTCGGATTATATCTTTCCAGCAGAGACATAGTGGAGTGGCACTTCCCTCCACATGGAACCCCATGCCCGGCATCAAGAACCCAAAGTGGACGCTCAATTCTATCAAGTATCCAAAGATGGTCCGAGCCACATAGTCAGAAGGTTCAAATTCTTCTGTATTTCAGCGCTTTGCCGTGCTAGGTATCATAAAGCAGGCAAGCAGCTACGACGACAGACCGCTGTTGACCGCTTCTGTGCGGCCGATATGGAAATGGGTAACAAACAAGTGCAATCAGGACCTTTAAACCATGAGTCAAACGCTGAAATCCAGATAAAGAAGGAAGCCAACCATGAAACCATTGCCTGACCAACCCGACCAACCTGACCATGCCTTTGCCAACGCCGATTGTTGTCCCTCGATGTCCAAAAATTAGTGTAGTTCTCGTGTAAAATAGGATGGCGCCCGTCTATTGATTGCCGTCTCTTCTTTGTGCATGAAAGCCATACGATCTTGCCCATGCCCAACAAAGCCGCATCTCCGTAAATCAGTCAACGGCCGATGACAGACTTGAGCTTTACCAGGCCCTCACCTCTACGAGGCGGAAGCCCTAGCCTCCGCCATAGCGGCCTTTGCAGCCTGCGCCTCAACCTTCTCGGATACGGTCTCCCACCATGAAGCATGTGATTCTCGGTCAACAGCCCCGACCTTGGACATCTCATCGACCATGTCCCTCACACGATCCACAAATTCAACCATGCCAGAGCTCGCCAGCTTCTCACCTGCGATGCTCGTGGCCTTGGCCTTCTCACTCGTGCTGCCCGCCGCGATGCGCCCTAGGATGTGGTCTCGCAAGCGTTTGAGCAGTAGCCGCAGGACTGGCTGGCTGGGGTCATGGACGTTCGGATCCCAGGTCTCACTGGGGTCTGGTTGCTGGGTGGTTGCAAGCTCGATATGCGCAGCGACAAGTTTCTCGACGAAGCCACGCAGATGGCTTTTGGTCGTCGACGGCATCGACCGCCCGGCCTCTAGAGCTGCCATGATGCCGGCTACAGCCGCTTCCCGAGACTCGGCATGGTCAAGCACGTTCATGATGCGCGCTGCCTCCATCCGCCACGGCGCGCGGACGTCGCGTTTGAGAAGGTTCTTGCACTGCAGGAGAATTCCGCCTGTGGTGACCATGTTACGTGTGAGGTGGCCATACTTGCGTATGCGCTTGTAGTCGAGCTGCAGCATCTCTGGGATTTGACCGTAGCGCATGGTGCTGGGCTGTGTGAAGATGTCAACCATCATGTGAGCATAAATCTTCTCGGCCGTAGGCCGGTTCTTTGGGTGGTTGATGTTCTCGGGATCACGGCGAGCCGTCTCGGCCATGACCTTGCTCCTCGCCGCCCTCCAAGCTGTTTCGGCTGCGAATAGGCCGTGCTCGCCTTGCTCGATTGCGGTAGAAAATGCTTTGGCCTCGTAATCGGGTGCGTGCTCCAAGAGTTGAGGGCCGACCAGTTGCAAAAGGTGGTTGGCGTAGTCGCTCAGCATGACATCGATGAATAGGATCAACGCCTCAAGACGGTCAACATAGCTGCCTTGGCTGAGCTTGTTTTCGACCAGGTCTTTCACCTGGTCGTCCCGAACAGGGGCACAAAGTTTTGGCATGAGCGACCCCATGGATGAAAAGAAGCGTTCGTACGAGAACGATCCGTTTCGGAATCGTTCCTTGAATTCGTCGATGTCCAACAATTCGCCAATGAAGTTGTGCATGGAGTTCCCAGGCTTGAGGAGCCGTTGTAACTTCTCGCGAATGTGCTGGGCGATCCTGAGGAGAAGCTTGAACTGCACGTGACGTGAATGGTCATCTGTGGCGTGAATCGTCGCTCTCATCTGTCCGAGAATGGGTTGAAGCGCCTTTGTTTCAGCCTCCACGAAATCGTCCGCAACCACACGATACTCCTTGTTTATGGCGAGTTCGTGGACGACGGTTCGATTGTCTGGCAGAAGCATACCTTTCTTGATGGGTTTCGGGCCTTGTGGTCTGCTTGCAGGAGTCGACGGCGGGGTGGGGTAGACGCCCGAAGCATCGCTCCTTGGGCTGGAAGGATGGCTTTTGGCGGTGCCGAGGTCAGCCATTGCCGACTCGGTGGTGATGGTCTGTTCAGCGACTCGCGGTTTCAGGTCGGCCTTTTGTTTCTTCTTGTTGGCAGCTCTTGCCTTTTTAGCCCTTAACCTGGCGTCTTTGATGACTTGGAGCCCACGCTCCCTGCCTATCAGCTTACTGATTCGAGAGATGAGCATGACCTGATTTGTCTTCATGCTCTCTTGGTATTGCTGCACCACGGACAGATCGCTCGTTTCCTTGACATGGTCCAGAGTAGCGTCGAGTTCAACCAATTGCCCCAACATCCCATCAACCAGGGCATTTTTATCCCTGGCCTTCCAGTTGAAGAAAGCACACTCAAATTGGGAGTAGACTTGAGGGAGAATTTGGGTCAGACCCGGCGGTATGGTGTAGTTGTTGAAGCTTGTCAGTCGTGACATGATGTTCTCGAAGGTGATGAGTAAGTCCCGTGACCTCGCCACGAGCTCTTGACACTGAGGATCCGTCAGGTTGTCTCGGGGGATGGGATGCGCGGGTGAGCCCTGGTCTGGGGGCATAATGTCGTAGGTGTTGCTAAGGACCTGAGCAGGATGGCCCAAAATGAGGTATGCGCTCAGAAAGCAGCGGACTGCCTTCATTTGCTCGACTGAGTCCAGTCCGCCGTTTTGCAAGCCACACATGGCAAGGACACGGGCGGTGATCATGACCACCTTCAGTTGCCCGAGCTTCTCAGTGACCTCGTCATAGCCGGTCGTCTTCACGCCTTCAACAGTCAAGGCCAGCCGGGCAAACTCTTGAACCACCTTCCTCTTGGCCATGACGCGCCACCAGCTTTGTATCCTCCATGCAGCGGCGTCACGCGTCAGCGGTCTCGACTCCGTCTCCTTGATCTCTTTGACAGGAGACAAAGACTCGTCGGACTTCCTCGTGCTCACGCTGGACCCCCTGGCCCGGGCATTCTGTCTTCGGAGTTCTTCGCGACGCCTCTCAGCCTCGGCCTGACGCTCTTGCATCTGTTGGCGCATCTTGAGGGTCTCCTGCTCACGCTTCTCTCTGGTAGCCTCGGCGACGGCCTTGGCTCTCTTCACTTCTTCGGCGCATGTGGCGGCAATCTCTTTTAGGTTGCGCTCGCGGGCCAGACGAGCAGCCTCTGCCCTCTCTTCGGAGATGACGATGACACGGTCTTTGGCCCTGGCAGCGCGCAGGCGCACTTTCTCGACGTGGGCGGCACGGTCGGCAAGACGCTTTTGCCGATCCTTAAGAATAGCATCTCTGCGCTGGTGGTTGGCGACATGTTTGCTTTGCGGACCGGCTGCGGCGCCGTGGGAGTTGGAGAGAGAGTGCAAGGAGGATAATGAGTTTCGGCGAGTGGAAGCGGCGGAGTCTTTTCGTCGTGACTGGGACGGGCGGTAGAAACGTGCAGCGAGGTGGGGAGGGGGTGTATAGACACGAGAGCGTGTACCGTCCACTTGCAGGTCCAGGGCGTAGAGGAAGTCGTCTTCGAGAGGGAGCAACGAGACGTCAACGTCGACATCTACGTCTACATCGACATCGACATCGACATCGACGTCGGCTGTGTCTGACATTGGGGTACCCATGGATTCTTCAAGATTGCGCGAGGGCTCGGAGAGGTCTAGGGATGGCCGCCGCATTGCGTGGGTCGCAGGACGTGAAGAATGACGCTCTTTATCGGATCCGGTCGCCGATCGCATTCAATTATAGGTACTGTTGAATCTTTCGTGAGGGAGGGGTATGCGGTGTTCGTATGAAGGAGGTCGGAGTCGGCGGGATCCCAGGTCGAGGGCGTCGGTGTCCGGGCGATTAGGAAGTGATATCGATACGCGTGAAGGGGCCCCGGACAGCCGTCAAAGAGGACGTGTGTGACGACGGTACAGTCGCGGGAGAGATCCCTTTGTTGTGACGACTAAGAGCAGGGGGAGGCGAGGAGGACTAGGTCTAGGAGGAGGAGGAGATGGAGGAGAAGGGGGAGTGTTGTCGTTGGTAAGCAAGCTCGGCGCAGCTGGGCAGAGGCCTAGCCGAGTTTGGTCGAGGTGATTGGTGGTGGAGCTGACGGGTTGGGGACGAGGTGAGAGAGGGAAGCAGCGGAGCAGGAGTGAGGAGGTGGAGTGCGGGTTCGGACTGGGCCCAGGCTGGGCTGGGCTCGGCAGGGTGAGGGAGGGTTGGCGTCAAGGTTGGTCGAGGTTGGCGACCTTGGGACTGTGGTCTTGTGGGCGTGGGCCTTGGCCGCTTGGCGTCAAACAGGTGGCGCGGGAGGTCAAAACAAGCGAAGGATGAAACCCGCGGCTGAAGTCAGTCGTGCTTGGCGGAGACACGACAAAACCTTGGAAAGAAGAGACCGAGCAGGCAGTGTCGGAGTAATACACGGTAGAGGGAGGAATGCTGTTGGCCCGCCGGCACTACTACCTGCGACCTGCGACCTGCTACCTGCTGGTGGGAGACAAGGTATCTACAGAGGGAGGGGGGCAATGTAGGGATGGACAAGGTCGTGTCTGTAGTCTGTACTGTAGGACGTTGCTGAGACGGATCTCGTTAGGGATGATAAATTGATATTGAATGTTTTAATGTGGTGCTACATACAGTCAGTCAACTGGGGGCGGATGGCCGAGATGCCCACGAGACACAGGAGCAACAGTCGCTCAATGCTGACTGATTGCTGGTGAGTGGGCGGATGGACGGGGAAAGAAGGCTGGGGAAAGTTTGCTACGAGTACCTAGCTATGCACGCTTCCCACGCCGTCCAGCACGCCCAGCCCGCCCAGCCAGAGTAATGACGGAAGCGGCCAAGCGGATTGTGAGCATCTGGGGCGAGCCTCGGGAAGCAACGCCACTGGGTCCCGTCAGTTCCTGCCCGCCTTTCTTCAATCTCTCATTCTCTGCCGGCCGGTACGTACCCCAGGGACGTATCCCCACTGCTGTTGTTTGCACGCGTCCTGATCAGGCATCTCACGTTAATCATTCCCTGCAGATCCCACTGCCTGCCCTTCAGAAACCTGGTCCATAGGACTTAGTGCAGCACCTTATAAACTCCGTCGTCGAGATCCCCAGCCCTATCAATGATCCTTTTTCCTTTAGACTGACTAGTCTACCTATTGACGTCTGTGACTACCCACCTAGTAGTACTGAGCAAGTAGTACTTGTCCTCCATTCCTCATGCTCAGGTCCAACGCGAGCTGCTAATAAGCTTAAAGATCTCTGTGTCCCCGCCTGCCGTGACCCGGACATGGCCGAGAGCGACGCATAAACTTCGGGATCGCAAGTGTCCCGAGGTGTGCGGCCCCTAGTAATTGCCATGGAGGTTCTTCCTGAGTATTCAAGTACTCACGCACATGGTATGTGTGCACCTGTGCGTCGGAACACGGCAGCCTGCCGTGACATGTCCAAAGAACAGCATGCCATGACTATCACCTTGGCACGCCACCGCTTCCTGGCCAAGAGGAAGCCAAAGTCCGCACGAACGAGTGGCAGCGAGCCAAGGCGATTTAATCTGAGCTAAACCCCGTATTACTGCCTGCTTGCTATGCGTCCACACGCCCTCACCACGTACGCGTGCAGCTAGTTATTCCCGGCTGAGCCGCTCCAAGAGCCCATCGAGTCAGTCTCGATCGACATCCTTTGGACCTCGCGATTGGATCTGGCGCTCAGTTCGGCTCGCATGCGTTTACTGTCTAATACAATACACCACAGAACAAGAGAGGTTGTGTGTTCAGCCCAGACAGAAGATCGGCTGACGTTTGATCACCCTTTCTTACTTTGACCTCGGCGGAAGGACGACTGAGACTCAGCCTCCAGGAGGGACCACCCACCCGCCAAGACGTGACAACGAACCTCACCCGCTACCGCTACTCCCAGCCAAGGTCGTCCCATTTCCGTGCCACGCCGTGGATGATTCTGGCCACGGCCTGGCACGGCGGCATGGCATTGCGAGATGAGACCTGACGAGCGATGAGCGTTGAGGCTCATCTGGTCAAGGCTGCCGAGCCCAGCGACTAAGATCTCGGCCCCTCCTGCCACGGGCCCATGTGGACTAAGCTTTTCATGTCGCCAGTTACTCGTTTGTTACTGTCGTCATTGATTATAGCCCTGTTGTGCATAATACAGGAGAGACTAATCACAGTCTTATAATACGTGTAAAGCAACGTTCGTGCCCAGACTGATGTTCGGTCAATCGGCACCAGCTGCATGGACACAGACACGGAATGTAGATGTCGGGAGCAGCACTGAAAGTTAGACCCTGCAGAGAACGAGATTGCTGATCGGCACCGAGCTCGGCTGGTCGGCGCTGGTCGGTGAAATGCCGAGCGTTCCTGCATTCGCAGCTCGGTCAGTTCTGATGGAGGCTGCAGTGAGCACGCTTGTTGTCGTTTCATGGCCGAGAACTTGGGGGTTTGCTCGCATGACCAAGTCTGTCCCTAGATCAGATTACTTACAGTAGACTGCTAGACTATCTACCTAGTAAGTCTGCTGTGCCTCTCTACTGTAGGTGTATGTGCTGTATTGCCCGTACTGCCTGTACTGCTTATACAGCCCTCCACACCAACAGGCCATTCGGCAAAGTACATCCGGGTAGGTATTTTATTCTCCTATACCCTGCCCACTGCATAATACCATAGTCGTCTGCAAGGTGCTCTTTTTCATCTCGTGCTTTGCTACCCAAAATACACCCGGACAGGAGCCATGACGGCCAGTAGGCCAGGGCTCAAGCTGCTGGAATAGGCAGGTGGACACGCCTGCTCCCACTACTCGCTGCTCAACTCGGCTTGTGTCGGGCAGTCAGCTGCTGCTGCATCTATCTATAGACTGCACACAGTAGACTACGTGCCTTCGAGCAGCAGCGGCACGATGAAGGCACAATCTGTGTCTTCGGGTCTCCGCTTGCTAGCGGTGGCAACCTCACCGCGCACCTGCTCGTCAGCAGGCACAGTCTTCCCGGCTACATCTACCAGGTCTTTCCGCGCTTCTTCTGCTTCTTCTGAGACATGGTCGCCCGCGTCTGCTCTCACCAGCCATCGCTATTCGTACTCTGCCGGCAAGCCCAAGGCCAGGAGCGGGATCATAGCTAGAAATAAGAGCAGCAACGGCTCAGCTTTCCTGCCATCCGGCCCAAGTGCTCAAGCCGGGATCAGACTTTTCCACAACCTCAACAGCACTGCTTCCACACTGTCTTGGCACCATCCGGGTCGCTCTGGCCTAACAAAACAGCTTCCTGGCCCTGCGCATCACCTTGCTCCAGCTTCCTGGTCTCGCCCTCCGAGAGCCCCACATTTCACCGCAACATCGACGCGGGGTCACGCAACTTGTGCTCTGGCTGCAGAGGATCATCTTGGGAGCATCACAACCACCCGCAACACCACCAACACCTTCGATATGGGCGACAGAGACCTCTTACCCGACAGCTTCAAGGCTGGTCACTACGACCTGAAGCTGACCAACCTCGACTTTAAGGACTGGTCGTACAATGGCTCCGTGACGTATGTCATCCTGCCCCTCATCGCTTGCCCGCCCATGGGCAGTGCCGGTGCAGCAGCTAATCGTCTCCCAACAGCATCGCTGGAAACATCACCAAACCCACCAATGAGATCGTCATCAACGCTCTTGAGCTGAACCTCAGGAATGTCAAGGTCTCTGCCGAGTCTGGCAAGGCCAGCAGCTCATGGAGTTCCTCAAAGATCTCCTATGACACGCGAGCGCAGCGGGCCACCATCTCCTTTGACGCTGAGCTGCCCGTCTCCAAGGCCACCCTCACCATCGACTTTGACGGCGTGATCAACCATGACATGGCTGGTTTCTATCGATCCCAGTACAAACCTGTGGTCCCAGCTGCCGCCTCCGTTCCCCGTGATGACGAGTTCCACTACATGACCAGCACCCAGTTCGAGAGTACCGATGCCCGCCGCGCTTTTCCCTGCTTCGATGAGCCGAACCTGAAGGCCACCTTCGACTTCGCCATTGAGATCCCCACTGACCAGGTTGCCCTGAGTAACATGCCCGTCAAGGATACCCAGCCGACTACGGAAGGCAAGCAGCTTGTGTCCTTCGAGAGAACGCCGGTCATGTCCACATACCTGCTCTGTTGGGCAGTTGGTGATTTCGAGTACGTAGAGGCCTTCACAGAGCGCAGATACAACGGGAAACAACTCCCTGTGCGCGTCTACACCACTCGCGGCCTCAAGGAGCAAGGCAATTGGGCGCTGCAACACGCACCCAAAATCATCGACTTTTTCTCAGAACAATTCGACATTGACTACCCTCTTCCCAAGAGTGACATCCTGGCTGTCCACGAGTTCACGCATGGCGCAATGGAGAATTGGGGCTTGGTAACGTACAGGATGACAGCTATCTTGTTCGACGAAGAGAAGTCCGAAGCTCGGTTCCGGAACCGCATTGCCTATGTTGTTGCTCATGAGCTCGCACACCAGTGGTTTGGTAACCTCGTCACCATGGACTGGTGGGACGAGCTTTGGCTCAATGAAGGATTTGCGACGTGGGCGGGCTGGTTGGCCACCGACCACCTCCACCCTGACTGGGAGGTCTGGCCACAATTCATCAACGAGGGTTTCGAGACAGCACTAAAACTAGATGCTCTCCGCTCTTCACATCCCATCCAGGTTCCTGTCCGCGATGCTCTTGAGATCAACCAAGTCTTTGATGCTATTAGCTATCTGAAAGGCTGTTCTGTCATTCGCATGCTGGCTAATCACCTTGGCGTCAAGACTTTTCTCAAGGGAGTCTCCATCTATCTGAAGAAGCACACTTACGGCAATGCCAAGACCGTGGCCCTGTGGGAGGCCTTAAGTGAAGCTTCCGGCAAAGATGTCCCGGCCCTTATGAAGCCGTGGATCGAGAAGATCGGATTCCCCGTCTTGACTCTGGCCGAAGAACCTGGCCAGGTCACCGTCAAGCAGTCCCGCTTCCTCTCAACCGGCGACGTTCAACCCGAGGAGGACTCGACAACCTGGTGGGCTCCCCTGGCCTTCGAGGGCAAGGTAGGTGCTGAGGGGGTTCAAGCTCTCGCTCTGACCGCCAAGGAGGACACCATCCGTGACGTTGACGATGACTTCTTCGTCCTCAACAAGAACGCGCCAGGCTTCTACCGGGTGAACTACCCACCGCAGAGATTGCAGAAGCTTGGGACACAACTGGACCGCCTTAGCACCGAAGACAAGATTTTCATCACTGGCTCGGCTGCTGATCTGGCCTTCTCCGGCTATGGCACAACCCCCGCCTTGCTGTCCTTCATTCAGGGCTTCAAGAATGAGACCCACTACCGTGTTCTGAGCCAGGCTCTGGACTCCATCAACGTGGTCAAATCCATCTTTGGTGACGATGACACCATAAAGCAGGGCCTGGAGAAGTTCACACTTCGTCTGATCGGCAATGCCCTGAAGAAGGTAGGCTGGGATATTCCTGCTGGCGAAGACTTCAACACCAGCCTGCTGCGAAAGCGCTTGCTCCTTGCAGCCGGGACCAATGGACACCCTGGGTAAGTGGACCTGACGTGGCAATTATTCTTGATGGACATAATTCCAGGGTACTGACCGCGTATAGTGTGACTGAGGAGGCCCTGAAGCGATTCTCGGCACACTCTGCTTCTCCCAAGGACAACCCATTGCACGCCGACCTTCGCAGTCCAATTTACCGTGCCGCTCTGAAGTCTGATCCTGCCGGTACTACCGCTTTTCTGAAGGATCAATGGTACACTACGGACGCCGTCGATGGCAAGGAGGTGTGCCTGACGGTCCTCGGCAATTGCACCGACGAATCCATCATCACTTCAACTCTCATCCCATTTGTGTTCAATCTCTCACCACCAGCACCAGCCTCTGATTCTGTACCCGCTGGAGACGCGCATTACCTCGCGAGCCCACTGGCCGCGAATCGTGTGGCTCGCCCGCTCCTGTGGCAATTTGTCAAGGAGAACTGGGCCCAAGTGGAAAAGAAGCTTGGTGGCAACCCCATCGTCCTGGATCGCTTCGTCAACGTCACTCTGAGCAAGTTTACGACCTTCAAGGACGTCGAGGACATTGACGGATTTTTCAAGGACAAGGATCGCACCGCTTTCGATCGCACCCTCGAGACGGCCAAGGATAAGGTCCGTGGACGAGCTGCGTACAGGGAGAGAGACGCAGATGTGCTGAAGGAGTGGTTGAGCGCCAACGGGTATACCTCATGAGCAAGCGGGCCCTACGTGTTGTGAACATCGGATGACAGGGGACAAAAGTTTGTGCATTTACCAAGCCTGCCTGTTCTGAATTGAACTTGACTAGGTATTCAAACGATCTGTAGATCGTGGTCCTCTTTTTTGGTGCCATGCCGATGACCGTCGCATTGAAGGACCATAGAATGGTCCTCCCCATTAAGCTGCTCGTCCTCAGCGACCAGTACTCTCACCCCCTGAAACTTGGCCCTCTCTTTTGTAACTTCCCCGTCCTGACTATCATCACCCATCCAATTTCCCTGTTGCATCTTGATGACCTCCGCAAACATCTCAGCAAACACAAATCCCGGGTGCTCTCCATCCCACCCCAACCTTTCCAGGTCGAAAACCTCCCTCCAGACTTTGCCCACACCTTGGATCACATCCGGCTTCCTCATCTTCTCCTTCTGCCACGTCTCTCCGTTGCGAAGAGCCCGGTAAAGACCCGCGTCTCTCCTCTCCATTAGATCCTGCGCCTTTAGGGAGGAGGGTTGAGAGTCGCAACGTCCCGGGCAGTAGTCGACCAGGTACAGTACCTCGAGGTCATGCTGCATCGTACAGGCCAGGAACGCGATGTCCTGCATAATCAAGCTGCCGTCATCGTTGCCGCTAGTCTCCTCCTCTAACACCTCCGCCTCGCTCTCGTCAGCCTCTTGCTGCTCCCCATCGCCCTCTTGCCCGCCCTCTCCCTCTTGCTCGCCGCCGCCGGCCACCCCGCGCGCCCACAGGTCCGGCCACAGCTGCGACACGTCGATGGCGACCCTCCTGGCGCGGTGCAATGCGCCAGCAAGCTCCTGCGACCAGACGCTCTCGAAGATTGCGCTGACGGGGCTCGTGAGGCGGCCGCCGTCCGGGAAGCGGAAGGCGGGCGGGGTGAAGCGCAGGTACAGCACGTCCTGCGTGTTGTCGTATGTGATGCTCGCGCAGCCGCGGGCCGTGCTCGGCGCCCCGATGTAGATTGTGTTTGTGTCCCCGTCGCCTCCGCGGGCCGCCGCGGGGATGGACCTCCGTACTGTGGCTGCCGCGTCGATGCTTGTTGCCGCGAGACCCGCGCGGAACTTGTACATTGACGGGTCGGAGCGGAAGCGGGCGCCCTGTGTGGACACATCGGTTCCTTCAGACGTGGCGTCGTCCGTGGTGGTCGTGGCGAGTGGGGATAGGTAGAGGGTGTCAGTGGCTTCGTCGAGGTATATCGCTTCTCTTTTAGATAGGGCTGGATCTGTGTCTTCGTTGTTGTTGCTGTCGGAAGTCGGTGAGGCTATCGTCGTCACTGTAGGCTCGGATACGCACGGCGGGACGCAGACGTCAAAAAGGTGCATCGCCGGCTGGGTGGCTATCGTCGACTCCCATATCTGCAGCTGAATCTCTGGTGGTAATTCTGGAAATTTTGTAAAGGCCTTGAGAGACGTCATATTGTCTCAGTGAACAATAATTATCTTTGCTGTGATTAATGTCTTCAAATTGCTCGGTTGCTTTTCACGGCCGGTACTCAAATGGAGCTCCTCAGGCCAGATGCTAACACGATTCCTCTATAATTCATGTGAGAGCTTGGAGCTGAGCCCGAGACCACGCGAGGCAAGATCTAGTATAAGTACAATGCCGAGAAGAAGGTTCCTCAGACAGATGCAGCTTGAAGCATAGCCAGGCTTCCGACACAACAACAGACGCATTTTCAGGCCGAGGGGTCGGGTGGAAGATCATGTAAACAAATTTCGAAAGTTATTGGGTGACAGATTTCAATTGAATAGTGTCAGCCGGGCCATAAAATGGGACACGTCCAGCGATTGGGGCCGAAACAAGTAACGTGGTCCGAATGGTGGCCGCGCCTGTGTCGGCCACCATGATACTGGTTATTGATAGGTCAGCACAGCTTTGGCCGATTTGATCTTCACCTCATAGCTTCAAAATATAAGCCTTGAGTTTCCAATAGCCATTATTGTTTCGAGATACCAATGATTCTGGCTGGGTTGCGGCCACTGGTCAACTGGGTAAAATAATTAGGAGTGGAAGGAACATGCGTTCATTTTCCTTTGCCAAGTCCAGATCCCGATCCTTTTCAGCATTTCAAGCTGCTGACTCTTCTCAAAGGTAGACTAAGACACGGATCAATTGAGGTAAGCAACATTTGTATAAAAAAAAATTGGAGAGCGTAAAAAAATGCCAGAGTAGTTCTCAATATGAATTTGGCGTGTCACTGGCAGTTCTATCAGGGTGCCTTCATCGGACCAAGATACACGAGCAGGTTCAGGTATGTACCAAGAGGTATTGTACCACGAGACAAATGTGGTTTTATTGAGATCCTGCTAGATCTATATCTCATTACTTGTACTTCAATTGCTTCGAGTCACAATGCTTTGCAGGGAGAATTCATTTTGAAGGTGAACGTAGACAAGATCAATTTGTTCCACAACTTCTGTGCCGGCATAACACAGCTCGCCGATTCAGTCACACAGAAGGGCACGCACATATCAATGTAAATATGCGTGATTAATATACTCAGCACTGAAATGCTTCTGAAAATCCTCGTACTGTCCTACAGCATTTTTTCTCATGGTTATCAGGTTATTCTCACCCTTCTCACACTCACGGTGGGCTGACGGGGTGCAGCCTCAAGACCCCCCCTGCTCCCGTCCTGCAGGGACTCCCTGTGACGTCAGTTCAAGGATTTGTTAAGAGTCGTCATCCGCGCGAACGAACACCCACAACCAGACGTGTCTCTGTTTCGATCATATACCGACAAATTTGCAGTATCTGTGACTCTTTCCGCCTCATTGACTAGCTGAACTGAATACCCTCTGCGCCACAGCCACAATAAACTTGAACTCCAAGTACTTTGTTTCACCACGGTACGTTGTGCCCACCCAACGCCAACAGATCTGGACAATCACACACAGACACGCTCGGCGGAAAGACATGCCAGCAGGGCATTCCAACTCCATCTTCGAGAGCAACCGCAGAGCAGCCAGGGATGGCGAGGCCCTACTATGGGGCGCACTCTGTGACGAACCCAGCACTGTCGCGAACTACATAGAGAAGGACTGTGTCGTGATGAACCCCCTGCTCCACCCGGACAAGTCCTTCGAAGCACTTACGGCAGAGTCAGAACCATCCCTGTCCGACGCCCTGGAGAAGCTGGCCTCCTCCAAGCACCGGTGGACCGGCTATGTGATGCACAGGCACGACCCAACGCCGGCCACTGCGAACGTCGAGATGTTCGCGGTACAGATCATGTACAGGATGACGCTTATCCGGGAGACGACCCATCGCCACCACCACCGGCACGGCAAGACGGAGGGCGAGAAGAGCAAGCCCGATCTGCAGAAGGTCGAAGCGTTTTGCACGAGCACTTGGAGACAGGGCTCCAGCGGAGGCTGGAAACTTTGCTCGCAACAGTTGATACCCGTGTAGGCTGCAGGGGTGATTCGATGTGTCTGATGGCGACACTGTGTGTGGTTTGCGCTGTGGAGCCCTTGCTTGTTCAAGCCTTTCTTCATGTATGCTTACTTTTAATTACTTCAATTTCATATACGCAAGCGGAACGGACAATATGAACAATCTTGAACGTTGCAAAGAGTCAATCTGTAATTAATGCCGCAGAAGACGAACACACCCTAATGATATGTCGGCTACCAGAGTCTACTGAGTGGCGCTGTGATTCAGACCGGATTTACCATTCACCGACCATCCTGTCCTCAGCCTGAGCTTTCCTCATCTTTGTCTCGAGTCCAACCACGGATTCTCGACGAGTGGCCTGGAGATGCGGAGGAAGACCGTGTAGAAATAGTGTCAAAAGATCCACCGTCTTACAATTCAACCTTGGTTCCATCACCTGGCTCCACCTCTGAACCGGTTGGTGGGCTAGTTTTCTCTTTGATGTAGTTGAAGTCAACATAACCTGAAGCAAGAACAAATTGCTTTAGAGGGCTGTCATCGGGATAGCTACAGCACCATCGAATTAGCCAACCTGGGCGACATTGCATTGCCAAGGCTCCACAAGAAGCTGAACTCACCTCAACAGCATCTGAGCAAGCACACGCTCCCCCAACACGGTTGCCGCAACCATCCCAACGATGACGGGCACTCCAGCAGGGACCCCGGCCTCCCACACAGCCAGGCTCGCAGACATGACCATCGTTAGCTCAAACTTTGTAGCAAAGTTCTTCATCTGCCCCAGGCGCGGGTCCATGATAGGCAAGGCCTTCTCGGTCAGCCGGAACCAGGCGAACCAGTTGAGGAACTTGACGCTGGCCCTGAAGAGCCCAGCATCCTTGCCCCCAAACCAGGACGCCGCGAAGACGACCGCGTGCATCAGGATTGCCGCCTGGAAGCCCGACCGGATGACCGCAGTCGAGTACGGGCTCCTGGACCGTCGGAGCTCGAGGAGGAACGAGCTCACGTTGAACAGCGCGAAGAGTGTGAGGTCGGTGATATCCGGCTTGGGCCACACGCGCAGCGCGGCGTAGCGGGCGTGGTAGCGGAGGACGTAGAGCGGGCCGGAGAAGATGTGGGCGAGCATGGGGAGGTAAGGGTAACCCCTCGCACGGGTGAGTTTGGCGGAGGAGTACGAGAATGTCTGGACGAGGAAGGGCGAGTACATGACGAGCACGAAGAGTGTCTCGAGCTCGGGTCGGTACCGTGAGAGCACTGAGTAGGCTGATTGTGCCAGCCAGTGCATCTGGAGGCCCAGTGGGCCGGACATGGCGCCGGACGGTATCGTGGTTGAGTTCATTGCGGAGGGGCTACTGACACGCCTTGTTGCCTTTTTTTTTTGCGAGTGACTTCGCACAGGTACTCCGGGTAAGTTTGAGGAGGTCTTTTCTTGAGCTTTTTGAAGTAGGTGCTCGACAACACTTTAAGTCAACCAACCTCCTTCCAGCTGTTATTTGAACATACCGCTCGACTCATCGGCGTCTGTTCCGGATTTGCCGTTTCATGGTATCCATATTAGGGCTGACAGCTAACGTGCAGGAGCCACGCTACGACCCTAGGCACGGTTTATTTCATTTTAGCAACCCAACAGATCCTCAAGCCTCCTGCACTGTCTATTCGGGGAATAGATCGAGCATTAGCTGAAAACGCTTGCAACAACATGAGCTTGCGGGGTTGAAACACTGCATAAGTACCCAACGAATGACCCACGAAAGGGATGACCAGGCAGCCAGGAGACTGATCCCAGTCTCGAGCGAGGCGCGGAAGAGTGACTAGTGATATCACGGCCCAAAATCCTCCTGAAGACATGGATGTGGCATCTTGGACATCAAGCCTCCAAAAGCACAGTCCCGGCGCCGTGATCATCACCTACTGCAGGCTACAGCCCGCAGCTGACGCGGACCATGTTCAAAGATATGGAATCAACGTGCTTTTTGACGGGTACACGATAACTGCTTGATCGTGGCTTGCGATCTGCTGTCCCCTTGTGACACGCTGTGGTGATACACGAGATCGGAAAAGCAAGCAGCCCAAGGCGCTTCGAGATTGGAATTAAGCCATTATTGCGCCCCTCTATAGGCCAGATCCATCCGGCGTTGCATTTCCCCGGCAACTAGCGGCCGCCATAGTCGCAACGTGGCAATGGCGCCGAGGATCCGCGATGTCTCCTCAGTCTGACGAGGACCGCTGCGACGCGTCAGAGGTGTCCACGGCGCCTTTGTGCCGCCTGGTGTCCTGCTTCCTGACCTGCTTCTGGTCCCACTTGACCGGCACGCCCATGCTGGGACCCCATGTCCCGGCTGCTTTCATCGACTTAGCCTCCTTGGTCCTCGCTTCCTTCCGCTCGTGTTTCGCATCCTTGATCTCGTTCCATTTGTCGGTCGGGCACGGCTTTGCGGTATTGAGGCTGATGGCAAGCGATGTGAGGTACATCCTGGGACCAACTTCCAAAGCGTTGCTTCGTCCCTGGCCAACATTGTTAATTCCGGGGCGCTTTGCAGCCAATGTCCCATTAAAATAGACTTACCTTGTCCACAGTGGCATCGACTAGCCTCGTATTAAGACTGTTGGCCGAGACCGTGGTGATATCTTGCATCCAACCCCACAGGTGACAGGAGCGATTGTATGGCCGGTCGAGCTTCTCCCAGACCTTGCTTGCTACAGGTGGCAGTTTTCCGTTTCTGATCAGTGAGGCGTAGTCTTTGTCGTCGAAGATATCCTCCCCAATCACTCTCACCGGGAACTGAAGGTCTTCCGGCACTGGGTAAATCGAGAGCTTCCGCCATTCCTCAATTAAACTCTTCGGTTCCGCAGGATCGGGTTGATCAGCGGTAGTAACGGCGTCCTCACCGCTACTACTCGAACACGGAATTTGACTGTGGCGTAGGACCTGTATGCCCTCTTGCACATCTTTCCACCCGAACATGAGTGCAGCTCGTGCCTTGGTAGTTTCTGTGCCCAGATCGTCTACGATGTTGCAGAACTCCCGAGCGACTTCGTAAGTGCATTCCAGCCGCCTCCCTCTCAGAGCACTATAGACGACCTTTAACCTCGCCCCGGGCGCGTGTGCTTCATCTTCCAGGTGAGACATCGTCTGCATCGAGTACCATTCTTTGGGCTCGATTTCAGCGTGCGCAATGTCAGACGCCAAGGAGAGGAGAATGGTCAGCTCCAAGTTCACCGTAGGTGTCAACCGGTCCAGATTGGTGTCCCGGAACATGTTGACAAAGGCTGTTTCTAGAGGAGGAATAGGAATTTCCAAGAACTGGCTGTTCGAGCAATCCACAAGGATCTTGACATCTCCTTCCTGCCTCTTGGAGGCGCCTAGACAGCGGATTCGTCCCAGCAATTTGTCGATCGCGTCGACACGCCCTTGGGTAAGATTTGGCAGGACCAAGCGTACTCGCGGGATTCGGGTATTGCAGCGGTTTGAACGTGCTGCTTTGATGAGTTGACTGGCGGTTTTCACAAGCCCGATTCCCGTGTTCTCACCATCGCTATCATCGGACTCCTCATCGGTCGAGTCGTCAGGGTTCCAGCCTTCTTGTGCCATTTGGTAGATGAGTTTCTTCTCGGTCACCACTGACACCTTGACCCACTCGGTACCGTTCTCTACCACGGCATCAACAGTGGTCCCGAGTTTCGTAGAGTTGCCACTGAATCTTCGGCGGAAAGCCATCAGGCCATGGGTGCGCTTGATGGCATCCCACTGCTCCTGATGGGAGTTCAGGCCGCAGCCCTGGATAATAGCTGTGTCCTTCTTATCCCGCTCCTCACGAGACTGATCGTCGGCACCATTTGAGTGAATATTTTCCCGTGCCTTCAAGATGCGCTGGACGGAGTTCCCCGTGCCCTTGACCGACGTAACAAATTCGTGTATCCCTGGAAGCGGATCCGCCAGTTCTCGTCGTTCTAGTTTCGTCGCATTGGCTAGCTTCTGCTTGTATGCAGCGCTGAGAGCGTCCAGCTCCTCTATCAGGGCTTGTATGCTCTCAAGAGTAGAACGACCCAGGGCGACCACGTGATCCACCTCGCTGTTCATGGCGCTGGAGTCAATATTGTTGCCAAGGGCTCAAGGCTTGTGGCTCCGTGCCGCCCCGTCTGCCAGTGTAACCCTCGAAGTCAACGAGCGCTCGCAGAAGATAGGGATGGCCTTAATTTACTCCACAATGTAATGTGAAGCAGAGGATGTATCGCTTGTCCCCTATCGTTTGATGTCGAGAAAGAATGGTGCTTCGCGGCCTCGATTAAGGGTCGGTGGTCAATTTGTTGAACAGCCAAGTACGTAGAAGGGGGGTCTTCCGAATGAGAATATATAATGACAGGCTCACTAAGGCGTCCAATGAGCTACCCAATCCAGTTTTTGAGTCTGTTGTTGCGGAGTGACGACGATATGCCTTCAAGTTGTGTGGTCAGGTGGAGAGAAATTTGTCCTTGACTCACTGTGCGTAGCTAGTGTACACCAAAGTAACCGCCGGTGTGCAGTCAGGGTTAGGGGTTAATTGTCCCTCCTGGGTGCAAGGCTAAATTGAAGCCCAAACTTCTGAATAAAATCCAGTGAAATATCATCACCTGTTCTAGCTTCTCTGGTTTCACTAGATACATTCAAAATTATCAGGCTCTTTATTAGATCTCCATTCATAGTTTCCCCTGCCAAAATGTTTCAAGAACGTGCACAAGTTTATCCCATCGCTGACGAAACCGCTCTCAGCGCCCTCCCAGGCAGTGTCCCGGCAGCATGAGGGTGTTCATTTTCGAAAGAGAAGTTACACTTGGAGAAAAAGGCAAAAGTGTGTGATCAAGTTTTAATATTATTTATTCTGTATTTTCTATATTCTGCCGTCTTATTTTGCTCGATCCACGGAATTAGGCTCAATATCAGTTTCTGTGGCCGGCTCTCGCAACGAAAGTGGGCTGTTCATGTCAAACGGGTCACTAGTGACAATTAGGTTGGCTTGCCTGCTCAGTATCAGCCGGTCAGCAGGATTGTCTTCTGTTGAAAGCAAGAGATGGTGCAATTTTCTTTGCTGCTGTCCCGTGTTAGTTAGGCTGAAGATTCTGGCCTCTTGTTCCTTTGTCCGCACAGGGCCCGTCAGAATCTGCCAGTTTGCACGATCCAGCCCAAGGCCAAAGTCGTCAAAGTCTTCCAAAACAATGACGATTCTTGTCGAGCTCCTATCTTCAGTGGACCAACGCGAGGAAAATTGCCGCCTCTCATCAGCCGTTGGATGGCTTGGCAGGTAAACGGTCCTGAGGTTTGTTGCACCGAAGTGTTTTTGAATGCCGGCGAGGATAAGTGCGGCTTCGAAGAGGTGGAGGCAAGTAATTAACATCCTCTGCTCGCCTGACATACTCACCATCGTCTCGATCGACTCCAAAATCTTCGTCAGCTTCGCACTGTCCGCTGTGAGTTCGTCGAATTTGCCCTGCGGCAGGGTGAAAAACTGCAGAGACGATCGCCGGGATCCGCCCTTGCGGAGTTGTGCTTCTATTGCATTGGACCTCACGTCGACTTTGTCGTCGAGGAGATACCCAGCGGCCCCTGGGAATGTGGACACAATTTGGCAGTTTGTCAATTGCTTGAATGTCTTCAGGCATCGCACCACTTGGTTGGCGTTGAAGGGGCCGCCGGATGCTGTCTTGATATCCTCTCGAGCCTTGTCAAAGACACCTTGAACGTCTAAGATCAACGATCCTACCCGTGGGGTATTGAAGCTGATAGGCGTGGGCTCGATGTACTCACTGATGGATTGATTAAACCATTGAGAATTTAACGTTCTCCGACAAACGAGGTACGTGAACATCTTGTTTTTGAAGTGGTCCCTAGCGATCTCCAAATCCTTCGAGGTAGCAGCCATTCTCGGGTCTATGGCCTTCTGATAAACCACCTCTGATGCTCTCAGAGTCGAGGAATGCTTGTAGTGGTCAGGGTAGAGTGGGTCGGTCCACTCGTCCCCCTGGATGCAGTTGAAGAAGCTGCGGAGCCCAGCGAGGCCGTTGCTCATTGGCTTTTCCGATATGGCCCAGGTGTCAACATGCGACTCCATTATATGCCGATTCTCCGCAATAACCTTGAAAACCGGGCTACTGTCTGGGACTAGGTCGAATTGGTCAATCATGTGCAGCCCGACGAACGCACCGTATGAGTAGCGGTCTCCATCAGAAGGGTTGATTGGGATTTGCCCCTTGAGCTTGGGCTTCTTGTAACTGTATCCGAAGTCATCCAATCGATTGCTCATGAATTTTCTGTATCTTTCCAAATATCCGGCTTCTTGTCCCACGAGAACGGTGTATCTCTCTGGTTGTCTCTCTGGGTTGCTGCTGCTTGGAAGCATGACAGACCAATCGGCGTCAAAAACACTTTGTTCGCCTCCAGGAGTCAGTTTTCGGAACTTTGGGGTAATTTCCATCTTGCCCTTGAACTCTCGTGGCGGCCGGAGATTCTCTCGGTAGAAGTGGTGGATGAGCAGGGGCTCGTAGTATGTTGGGTCGGGCGAGCAACTCTCGAGCAGTCTCACCCATTCGTCTATACTTTCTTTACGAACGAAGATCAGCTGCACGCCGCGAGATATGTGGTCCGCAATATGCTGTGCGGCACCGCCAGTACAGTAGCACTGTATTCCGAGAGGGTTTCCACTTGGACATCGCTGTGAGGAAGGGCCATTCTGTGGGAGGTGACGTCGCTGACGACTTGGGTCTCGCTCGCAAAGCCACCGATCGCGCTTACAGTCAGCCTTACTATGGGCCAAAAGAGCTCGAATGAAGCATACAGCTAAACAGACCTGCTTGTACGTGGTCGAGTCAGATGGGTACTGGTAGGCTAGTATGCCTCCATTCAAGCCTCTCAACTTAGAGATTACCATGAAATATGCGTCCCATAACTGATAAGAACGAACCCGTAGTTTGGTGAAGGGGATTTGGAATTGCTCCTCGGGACGCTGGAATTTCAGCCCTTGATCTGCATCTAGGAGGAAGAGTTCGCAGAACTTCGCGTAAGTTCCAGGTGAAGGGTTTGACATGACGCGGGCGAGGTTCTCCAGCTCCCCTTCCATGACATCGGAGAACCCTCGCATCGTATTCAGAGTCGCCAAAAGGCCATGCTCCGGTTTAGAGACCATGTTGTTCATTGTTGAATTGGAAATGCCAAAATGCTGCGACTTCTCGCGTGATTGTTGAGGCACTTCTGACTCCTTCCAGTGAGACAATACTAGTATTCAAATTCGCTATGCGTGAATGACTGATCCGCCCCATCTTGTAGTTGTTTCGAATTCCATGTCTTTCTACTCACCGGGAATTCTCTCATTGTGATGAACAAGGCCTTTCTTTCTATGTCTTCCGCCCAGCAATCTTTGAAATCGATCTGGCAGTGCAGTCCATCCGCTTGTGATATAATTAGAACAAGGAGCAGGCATGATTGCAAACATGGTCACTGGTGTTTAATAAGGAGTTCTTTGTCATGTGTATGTTTTGAGAATCACCTAACGCTTTCAAGATAAGGGACTCAAAAATTGGTCTGTAACTTCAACGGCTGGTTGTAATGACTGTATGCTGTCCTTGGTACACCCGTTTTTGAACACTTGCTGTTGGCCTTGCTTATTTTGGTAAGTGAGAAATTCCACAATTTTCAACGCCCAAGAAGATACCCGTTTGACAAATATGAAGAGATCCCGAGACCATTGAACGCTATGTGATATTCGCGACGACGTGACAATCAACGCTAGTGGGCGAGTCGCAAGGCCCTGAGCGAAATGCTAGCCCTTACAGTCACGCCAAGGCCGACGGAGAAGCTGTCCTCCTTGATCAGTCCAGGGGCCTGGAGAATGTCCGAGAATGGGATCTCGAAGGTGGCCGTCTCGTCCTTCTTGTTCAGCAGAGTAAGCTTGAAGCTTTCTGGGTTGGCAAGCAACTTGGCGGTCAAGGGGATCCTGAAAGCCTGGTCGAAAGACGGGTTGAAGATGTCCGTTCCTGGGGTGTAGGATTTGGCGGCGGTGAAGAATTCCTTCTCGCCCCACGAAATCTTGACGCTGGGGTTCAGCTCATCTCGCTGGCCCTGCAGTCCGGAGACGCTGCCAATGAGCACCGTGGCGAGCCCAACCATCTGGCCCTCCTCCGCGTCGCTCTGGCTAGACAGGATCCCGGCGTCATCAACAAAGTTGTAGAACTGAGCTCTGACGCTGACCCTGGCGTCTACTGGCTCGCCATTGTGGAAGAGCTGCAACTCCTTCGAGCCGCCGTCGAGCAAGATGTCCTTGACGGTGGTAGTGGCGATTCCAATATCGTCATCGCTGCCAAGATCCTCATCCTGCACATCGATCACGATCTCCTGGTCGTTGTCGGCCACAAGGAAGTCGTGCGTCTCGTTCCACTCCGGGTTGTTCTCGTCCTTCTTGGTCGACGTCCGCCATTCTTCCTCGGCGCCGACGGCCACCTTGCAGTAGCAGTCAGGTACGTCCTTGACGATCTTGTTCAGCAGTTTCATGACAGCGTTCTTCTTCGGGCCTTGGACTCCAGTTGCCTTCTCAACAGTCAGGCGGAGGGCTCCGAGGTGGGGCAAGTAGGTCTTGAAGTAATCGTTGTTGTTGTCAAGCTTGACCAAGAAGCGATTGGGGAGGACAGCCATGGAGGAGACGATATTGAGTATGATTTTACGGATAGCCTTGCCAACCAGGAAGCAGTCGGCGATATTGGCTGCATCGGTGAAGTCGAGCTTCAGCGTAGGTGGGTTGATGAAGGCCACTTGCGCAGCGCCAATCTTTACTCATCATGTAAGCATATATTTCGTGTCTTGGAGCATATACGTTTGCAGCAGGATCAGTTCATACCAGAGGGATGATGTTGGTCAGAGGTGCGAGCAGAACTGAGAGCCGACCCTGCAGGTGGATGTTTTTGATTCCCTGTTACAGAGAGTTAGAAAATTGTGCTCTCTTGGAATATTTATGAATCAAGTTGCATGCAGCGCGCAATTTTACCAGCTTGGGGACCAAGGATCCTTCAAGATCAATATCGCTCTTGCCATCCCAAACGATATCCATGTCAAGCTTGATGCCGCCGTTTTGGGTCTTGTGGACATCCACCTCGGATATCCTTATGGGCTCCTGGCCCAGGTCGACCTTGACGAAACGGAGAGAAGAGAGGGGGCCGGGAAGCGTGGAGGCGAGGATGGGCTCGACTATCTCCTTGATCATCCTGCCGCCAGCGACATTGATGTTGGGCCATAGCTGCGCAACGATGTCGTTGAGGAATCCTGGTCACGCATCAGCTGTTCTGCGAGTTGGTCGAGCTGCTGAGTGAGTCTCACCTGCGTTTTCGGTGCCTCCTGAGGCCGTCAGTTTGTCTACGAGTCCAGCCATGGTGTGCGGAGTCCACTTGTCGGTGAGTGATGTGCGTTGAGGGATAAGCTTGAGGAGCTTGAGAATTTGGACGCGTCTTGAGTCACGAAGATGATATACGAGATACCACGTGGTCGGACAGGCTTCAAAGGTGGATCTTTGAAAACAAAGAGTGCGCGCTTTTGACCGCCAGAAGGTGTGTTGTTCATTTCTTGGCGTGAAACTGGGTGGGGTCTCAACGTCACTCAAAGCCACAATGTACGCAGCCGCCACTTCGTTTGTAGACACTATGAAGTGCGAGTGTTGCTCTACAAAAAGCATGCATCCTCATAAAAATGAAACTGTGCAATGAATATGGCTGATACAGATGGTTTTTGAGACTTCTCAGTTCTGCTAATATTTAGCACTCGCAATGCCCAAATCAACAAACTCTTGGATATCAAATAGGTGGCGCTCAGTGACGAACCAGCCTTGATAGCGCCCTCGATTGACAAATTCTTTAGCACCGTGGCGTGTATCTCGCCAGAATTGATGGTCTGGCCAATAAGTTTGAACGAGTAATTTCCATTGAGCTTGCTTTGTCAATGGAATGGCCGGTCACTGAGCTGGGTAGACGTGCTTGCCAGCTGCAACATCACCTTTTGAAACTTGAAGAGGTAATTTTTGTCAGCAATTGAGGCACAAGTGAAGTTTCCCCTGTGAAGAAGACAAGTATTAAACTTTGGATTTGCCCAAGTACTCAGTTCTCGAGAAAGGCTTTGTTCTCTCTCTACGGGTCAGGTGCGGACAGAACGATTTGGCATAGCACAGATGAGATATCAAGCTTGGCCTCAACGGTCGTTTGTAGTTTATGAGGTTCTTTGCAGGCCCCAATGTCGTTTGAAGCTTTCGAAGCTCCTTGCCCACCGTATCTAGTTTACAGCAGTGATACATTTCCTACCTAGGAAGCTTCATCTCATGTTTGGCTGACTGCAAATTAATTGTGATCGGGCTATCGATAAAAGATTGGGCAAGCTCCTTCTGCTGCCCTAATTCTGACTGGGACCACACCATCTATTTGAGTGGGTGGTTTCCAAGTGAACAAAACACCGCTGCCTTCATCCACAACATCCACAACCTTCATCAACAACCCTCACCACAAGTTCCTCGATCACTGTCATCGATCACCTTCGCCCGTAACATTCATCAAGCACACATTGTGTTGAGTATTTTTGGGCATTCCCCACCCTTTCACAATGTACCACATCTTCCTAGCCATCACGAGCCTTGTGCTTCTATTTGCACAGTCCAGCTCAGCTCTCAGATTTCGCAGCCTGACAAGCCTTGATGCTGGCTCTGGACCCGGTTTCGTCCACGTTCCAGTGCAGCAAACGGCTCAGCAGACTATTGGAGCACCAATGATTCGGCGCAGGGACAGCGGCCACTATTCGGCGGTTGAGCTGGGCACCCTTTCCAGCGCGTTCACCACCTACACCATCAACATCTCAATCGCGGGACAAGATACCACCGTCGTCCTCGATACCGGAAGCTCTGAGCTCTGGGTTGACCCGAGCTGTTCCATGGCAGCCGGCGACAACGTCAAAGACAGCGCAAGTGTTCCCGCCAACGACCAGAGGCACTCACCCGACTACTGCGAGTCCATCGGTCGCTATGACCCAGCTTTGTCTCCAACAGCGAAGGATCTTAAGAATGGAGACGCCATTCCCTACGCAGACAACACCACCGCCGAATTAAAGTACTACACCGACAACATTTCCATTGGGGGCCTGCAAATCTCAGGGCAGCAATTTGGCGTTGCAAACGACACCAATGGAATTGCCTTGGGGATCATGGGTATGGGACCCAACACAGTGCATGGCTACAACTCTTCTTCACAGCCACACAGCCTTGTCTTGGACTCGATGGCTTCGCAGGGCCTAATTGCAAGCCGTGCATTCAGTCTAAATCTCAGAGAACACGACGATGCTACGGGGTCCATAATCTTTGGGGGCGTGGATCAGAAGAAGTTCACAGGCTCCCTACAAACACTGCCTCTGGAATCTTTTCAGATGGCGGCAGGTACCTTGGGCCATGGCAGGAGCAACAAGACATTCACAGCATACGGGTAAGTCTTACCGGATGAAATACGCTTTGAAGGCTCTGCAGCCGGCTAACACGTTTTATTAGTTACTTTGTCACCGTCCAGTCCCTAAGCATGACCAAACCAAACGACGCCGCCTCAAGTGATGGCCATCAAGGCAGCTTCTTAGCGGACCTTGACAGCGGCACAAACGTAATCCTGACTCCCGAAGGCGTGTCGTCTCAAATTTGCGGCGACACAGGAGGAAGGCAGCTGTCAGCACTCGGCTTGAGCGTCTGTTTAGTCCCTTGCGATCTCAAGAGCCAATCCGGCGGACTGGACGTGAACTTCGACGGCAAGATAATTCGTGTCGACTTTGAGAACCTCGTCGCAGAATCCGAGCAGCAAGGGCAAACCTTTTGCTTCCTTGCTGTGTTCGATACAATGATTGCCAGCGACCCACCCATGTACGTCCTCGGCACTCCGTTTCTAAAAGCCGCATACGCCGTGTTTGATTGGGATAATCAGCAGGTGAATCTCGCCCAGGCTGCTGATTGCGGTAGTCAAGTGGTGGCGATCGGCACCGGTCCAGGTGCTGTGCCTACCGGGGTTGGCTGCGAGGAGTCTGCGGCGCTCCCGTCTGCTCGGAGCAGCGTCGGACCAGTGATGGCTGTTGCCATGGCGATCATGCTGGCTTTGATTTGATGTCACTACTGAAAGTGATTGCGTTGGAGGAATTTTGGCAACCTCTTTCGCCTAAGCCAGCGCTTGAGAACAGCCTCGGAAGAGCAGTACTACTGCATCTGCGTACTGGAGGCATTAGAAGACTTCCCTAGGATCGACAGCATAATCCACCCATCACCACACTTCTTGCATTGCATGCCTATTCTTGAATTGCTCTCGTATACGTCCCGCTCTTACTAAACCTTTTACGCTGTTTGGAACCTCGGCTTACCAAATGCCAATGGGCCTAGCTGTCAGAGCTGACCTTCGTTACACTTTCTCTTGCCGATCATTCCCCGCGTGATCCTGCAGGCTGTCCACAACAGGCGCCCAGCGAAGCTAAGACACGCCAGCCGGGAAGACCTTGCGAATCAGAGGCTGAGCCTGCCCCTTGCATGCTCTGTTTGTATCACTCCTCCTGCAAGCGGCTTATGCAGACATGCCCCAATCGGCGGTCAAAATTGGGATACGGACATCATTGGCGCTCGACGAGAGCTTCCTCCGCTCGTGGTACTACACAAACGCTGAAGAGAATGCGGCTTACAGAAGCCTAGTCATCCCGAGAACCCACTTGGACAGAGACTATTGCAGTGTCTAACTCAGCTGTCGGGTATCTTTCCCAAAGCGAAGTGCCTTGTGAAACGATATATCTACCCCCGCTCTCGTCTCTCCCCGGTCCGTATCTAGAACTGCCTCTATTGCTTGCACCTTTCAGGGTCTTTGCGGATTCTTTTTCTCTAGAGCTTTCGACCAAGAACGAACACAACATGGGACTGACTAATAACCCCAACGAGTGCATTGAGGAGGTGGATGTCATTATCGCCGGAGGCACGTCTCGTTCGCTCTGTTCTTTGTACATGCAGACCACAGAGCTAATCATAACGAATCACAGGAGGTACTGCGGCGTGTGTGGTCGCTGGAAGACTAGCAGAAGCGGATCCCGAACTGTCCATCCTCGTCATCGAGGGTGGACAGGACAATTTCAACGTGCCCAATGTGGTCAACCCGCTCCTCTATTTCCAGCATCTCCTACCCACCAGCAAGACAGCCCTGTTCTATAAAGCCAAGGCTTCCGAGCACCTCGCCGGGCGAGAGTCGATTGTCCCTTCAGGAGGTTAGTGCTATATCAGTCTCGAATTCCCCCGGAAGGACGATTTTGTGCACATGTGTCTGCTGCTTTTTAGTCTGCATGGCTTTCAGGTCATGAAGGGCGGGGATACGGGTACTAAAACGCTTCTTCTCGATGCTGACTTGGTCTTCGTACAGGAACTTTGGGCGGAGGCTCTTCGATCAATTTCATGATGTATGAGCACCTTTCAAGGTTTGAAAGTGAGTGTTGGAAATTGAGCCACTGACACTAGCACATCAGGTACACGAGAGCCCAGCGTGAGGACTATGATTCTTGGAATACCCCAGGATGGACGGCTGATGAAATACTTCCCTTTATGCAAAAGGTCAGCATACTCGGGACCAGATTATGGAGCTCTCACTTACGCTGGTATTATAGTTCGAGACTTACCACGGCCCTGGCGATGCAAGCAGGCATGGTTATTCGGGCCCGATCCACATCAGCAACGGCGGGTATAGTGCCAAGAATCCTGAAGATGACTACATCAAGGTGCTCGAGACCTACGGTGGCCTGCCTGAAAGCAAGGACATGCAAAGCCTGGACGCCAACAATTGCTGTGAGCGGTCACTCAGGTACGTCTCCCCGGAGGGCAAACGCCAAGATGCCGCCCACACTTTCCTCCACCCGAGGCTACAAGATGGGAAGCACCCGAACCTACACGTCCTTGTCGAGACCAAGGTCGTGCGTGTGATATTCGATGACGCCAAGAAAGCGTGTGGTGTCGAGGTCGCGCCCAATCCGGATTTCCAGATCCAGATTGGGGTCACCAAGAGTCCAAAGCAGATTTTCAAGGCCAGGAAGTTGGTCGTGGTCTCCTGTGGGGCCAACGGAACACCAAGCGTCCTGGAGAGATCCGGAATTGGTGGCGAGAAGGTGCTTGAGAAGGCGGGCGTCCCGGTTGTCGTGGACCTGCCTGGTGTGGGTAGCAACTTGCAAGACCACCACCTGATTCTCATCCCCTTCAAGACATCGCTCCAGCCACGCGAGACCAGCGACTTCCTCATAAGTGGTCGCGTCACGGAGGAAGAGTTGATCCGCAATAAGGACAAGATCCTTGGCTGGAACTTTGTAGAAGTCGGCGTCAAGATGCAGCCTTCCGAGGCAGATCGCGCAACGTTGGACAAGGATTTGTTGGCGGCCTGGGAGAGGGATTTCAAGGACAAGCCTAACAAGCCTTTGATGCTGATGGGAATGATCAATGGGTGAGTAAACGATGCTAAATGTGCTTTGGGAATGGCTCACTGACGAATCGGCTTTTGCCTGTGATCCAGCTTTGTTGGCGACCAGTCAGCTCTTGAGCCAGGACAGTATCTTCTCATGGGGAACTACACAGCATACCCGTACTCCAGAGGCTCGATACACATTACCGGCCCCAACTTCGATGACCCACTTGACTACGACGTCGGCTTCTTCTCTGACCATGGTGAAATCGACCTCAAGAAGCAGGTCTGGGCATACAAGAAACAACGAGAGTTTATGAGACGTACACAATTGTTTCGAGGGGAGGTCGCACTCGGCCATCCAAAGTTCTCCCCGCAGTCAAAGGCTGCCGTGATCGAAAATGTCTCAGCAGCCCCTGGCGTGAATGGGACAGACGTACAGGACTTGGAATATTCTGCTGAGGACGACAAGGCCATCGAGCAGTATCTTCGGGAGAACATCCAGACCACTTGGCACTCTCTTGGGACGTGCAAGATGGCGCCAAGAGAGAAATTGGGCGTCGTGGATGGGAATTTGAATGTCTATGGCGTTCAGAACCTCAAAATCGCGGATCTGAGCATTCCGCCGGAAAATGTTGGAGCAAATACCAACAACGTGAGCGCCCTACACCCCTAGCGACCTAGTTCTCGAGGACTGACCTGAATTGCAGACTGCGCTTATCATTGGAGAGAAGGCTGCCGACATTATTGTGCGGGAGCTTGGATTGCTGAAGAAGTAAGGCTATGGAAGCGCCTCCAGGCAGTGGTGATTTCCTCAGGTTCAAGTTCAGGACCAGTTGGTCTGTTGAGCCCAATATTTTTTGTAGGAGGAAGGAGTCTGTCATCACCATGCAGGTGGCCTTTGGGGGTAATGCAATTTTGAAGGTGCTAGAGGCATGAATTAGCTAGAATTTGACTTTACATCATATTACTATGCCCACCGATTTTCACACGTCAATGTCCAGCTCGCCACCATCTGGATATAGCGGCGATGCTATTCCGAACACGGTATTAAGCAGTCTCGCGCCGACAACATCACGAGGCAAATGCAGCAATGACACCATTTTAAAACAGACAAAAGAGATTTTTTTTAGGGGTGGTCCCAACAGTATCTATGGCGCAGTACAATAATACAAGATGATACATTACAATATGGTTTCGTGAAACACAAAGGAAACTTGAGTCCAGCTATGCAGCTTTTTGTCCAAATCCAAACCAAGAAAACCAATCTATAGGGGTATTTGTGGTATAGCAAGACGAAACAGCTGCAGGAAACCATCGCAGAAAATGCAAAAGAACTTTTTTTGAACCCAACGCACCCTCCATACCCAAAAACATTTCGCAAATTACATGAAGACGCTTGATGAAAGATGCTCGCTGATAAGGACAAAGACGTAGGAAATATGCTTTCGCTCAGATGCGGTTGTAGCAAAGAGTGGAGAAAAGCAAGCAAACGAGAGAAGAAAAAAGGGGGCCTTTGAAAGGCATCAGAAGTATGAACCGGTGACGAGCTTGCCATCCTCAGGAGTGGACTCGAACCTCGCGGTCAGGGCCAGCCCGGGGGAAGCGTGGAGGCCGTCGTCGAGGAGGGTGTTGTGGGCGATGTTGCCGCTGGGCAGGCTGCCCAGGATCTGGCTGTGGCGGGCGGGCCTCCCCTGGTCGACGCTCTTCTTGCGGGAGTGGGACATCTTGACGGGGCTGTTCTGGGAGGTGCTGAACTTCCTGGGCCTCATGGGCCCGGTCGGCGGCAAGATGTTGAGGTCCTTGGAGGCGGTGCGCGAGTGCGGCGGCGGGAAGGAGGGTGTGGTCGGGCTCATGGGCGAGTTGGCCGACGACGCCGAGGTCAGCGAGGTGAGGGAGGTCTTGGAGCTCGAGCTGGACGTCCGGCCGAGGATCCCGCGCGGCCCGGCCTCGGAGGGCGACTTCTTGGCCGCCTCGTCCAGGCTCATGTTCTCGAGCAGGTCGGTGAGGACCTCCTTTGCCGGCTTGCGCGCGTCCGGGTCGCAGGTGCCGTTCAGCCGGGACTGCCACCACGCCTTGGACTGCTTGTCGGGCGCGGCGTGGCGGAGCACGTCCGCCAAGCTCTCCTCGACCATGCGTGCCTGGTCGTCGTTGAGCGACAGGGCGCTGTGCTCGGTGGCCAGCTCGAGTAGTGCTGCGGCGTGCCGCACCTCGTTCTGCTTGCTCTGGGTCGAGTCGCGCAGGCCGCAGGCGTCCATCTTGAAGACGATCAGGTCTTCCAGCGAGATGTAGGGCAGCTGCTCGGGAGTGGGCTGGATCTCATTGGCTGGCTTTGCTGCGCTGGGGAGGAAAGGGCAGAGCATCTCGGGCGTGATGCGGACCTCAAAGCCCGATGCCGGCGATGCGGGCCGCGGCTTTGAGGCAGTCGCTGGCGGGGAGGTTGGCGGTGAGGTAGTCTGGTAGTACAGGAGCTGCGATGACTCAACGACCGGAGACATGGGGTGCTGCAGCAGCTTCTTCCTCAGCAGGCTGGCCGAGGTGGACGAGTTGACAATAAGATCAATGCTTTGCTGCAGGCGGGCATTAGTTCTGCACCGTAACGTACGGACGGACTCACACAAAGCCTCTTGGGGTGACTTACTCCTGCGTGTTGGTGCCCATATTCCGGCAGGTATTTCCGGAGGGCCATGTCTCCGGAAATAGCCAGTTTCGTGGTCCTCAGGTCGGGTGTGTCCTTGATGACCTGGATCATACAGCACGCCGCCTTCTCCATCTCTGCCAATGTTGCCGCTGCCATTGCGTCCCGCGCCGTTTCCTTGGGGATCGATATTCCCGTCTCTGCCCGCCTGCGCAGCCTGGAAGCTTTTGAGGAAAAAAAAGGAATGAATCGCTTGGAGAATGCGGTTGAGGATGGGACAGGAAAGCAGCGGCAGCTGGCTTTTGTCGTGCGAAGGCTCCTTGATATCTCATTTTGTTTGAGCCGGGACTCACCCTGTCAATCCTTTCTCGGATGCTCCACCCGTCGTTAATGCCCGATGGGAATTTCGGGAGGGCCTTGTGTTGCCCAACTGGGAATGCGACACCGACAAAGCCAAGGGGTTGGCCAAGTTGGGCTTCAAGAGCTCAGCTGCTGCCCTCATTGCAGCGGCGTATTGGGCTCTCAGCCCAGGGGCATTAGCATTTCGAAAAATCCCCCGGCTGAGACAAACGGCTGCGAGGTAATAATCAAGAAAAATAAAAACAAAAACAAAAACAAAAGCAGGCGTAGGAACTGCAACGGTGGGGTTAGGGTTGGTGCAGTTGCCGGGTCCCCAGGTGGGTGCTGGCAAAAACAACATGAACTCTGGAGAAGGCCACGAATTAAATGGGTCTATGGATACGCAGGAGGAGGAAGGCTGTCGCAGACTTTGCAGCATCGAGATCCCCGCATGCTACACACGATCTCACCTGCATCTATTTCGTCGGATGCATCGGCTCCAGCAAATGTCCAAGTTGGGCCCAGACCTCATTAATTCTCGAGTCTGAGGATAACATGTGCTGCAGCAATTTGGACGGAAAGTGCAGAAGGAGCTGTGCAAAGCCGTTATTTTGTTTCTTTTGCGGTATGTGCACAGCGGAGACTCTCCCACTTGCTCTGAGCGCGTCTCCACGGTGATCAAACCACACGCGCCTTGCCTGGCCTTAAGCGCTGACTATCCTTCAAGTCCCAGGGTCGTGATCGTCTGTGATATGCGACACGCTGGGTGTAAACGGTTCCGCAGTGGGGAATTGACGTGGACACAGCCTCTACACAAGTGTCTGCTCGTAAGATAGGGAGATGGGCACCAATGACATCCACATATGCAGTATGACTTAGGTTCACAGACTACGGCATTTCAAGGCAGTATGACGCTTTGGTGAGGAGGTGAGCAAGCGGGTTGAGACGACGGCCCAGAAGTTCTGTCGAACTTTTTGCCATGCTCGACCCACCCATAACAGATGGTGAATAAAGTTTCAGGGAACAGAGCAAACCCAATGCTTGGCTTGTGGACCCTCACTTCAATGCGAGCTGACCCACGCGGCCCGAGCAGATGGGAATGATACAAACAGCGACGAGCTAGCATGAATGTCACAGTCCAGGTGGAAGCATTCTAGAAGCTTTCCAATCCGTACAATCCTTGTTTCTACCAGGTAGCTACGCAGGAACCCGAGCTGGCTGGGCTGGATGGAAGGCACGCATGTTTGATTCGTCTCTGCATCTTCACCGCAAAGCATCGAGTCACCTGTCACAACTCTCGGGAGTTAGGTCTGCCACCGAGTCATCCAAGTCCGTATGTCATGGTTCAGACATTCGCTAGCGCACAGCGTAGTCGTGTTCACAATTATATTAATAGAATTTACCTGCAACTTTCCAAACTTCCCAAAGGTTTGCTCCCGAGAATTCCAACAGCAACAACAATTGCGCGACAAAACATTTACATGTCTTGCTATTGGCTCCGGGTCGTTGTAAGACAAATGCCGGACGGGCTCAGACTGCCACGCTTACGACTATCAATATACGCTGGGGTTGAGTCAAGTCAAATGTGCATCCTCGGTGGGGATTCCCAAGACCAATGTGGAGAGTTCCGGCTTCCCCTTCAGGCTGGTCCCTTCCTCCAGAACATCACGGCGGTGATCAATCCTCCCATCCATGCCTAGGGCACAGACGGTAGATTGTCAGGCCCAGGTGGATCAGTATGATTTTGACAATTTCCCATGGCTTACGGGCTTAGCATTCAGGCTCGGGGCCGCCGGAAACTTGCCCCGGGTGAATCCCAAGTGCGTAGGATTCAGGCAGGCGGGAGCAAAATAAACCCTGAAAATAATCCATACTCTTCAGCCCGTTGCTACTTCGACTGCGCTTATGAATGTAGGAGCCTGAACAGTCACAACAGTCACACTCAAAACTGAACTCGTCGATCTTAGGTCGAGTATATTTTTCGTAGCAAGAGAAGGCCTCGCCCAAATACCAGCAGACGTAGACAATATTGGAAAGCTGTCTAGGTATTCATGCTCCAAGAGAACCACCCTTCCATACGAGTTTTTTTCCCTCCCTGCAATTAGAGTAGAAAGCCTTGTTTTTACGTAAGAGACGGCGCTTGTTCACGGACTGTACATGGACAAAGGTATGCTAAGTCGAGGCTCCATCGCAAATTAGCATTGCTACCAAAGATGCGCCATCTACTTGCCATCGAATAGCTTCGTTTTGCCTAGGCGATGCACGATTTTCTATGGAGGCATTGCTGTCAATGTCATCCTTGCCGTAGAGAACATCCTTTTCCTGCCCAATGCCTGACCCAATTTCTTCCTCGCAGGCAGCCGAACAGCTAGAGAGGGAAAACTTGCAGGTGGGCTGTCCTTTCTGGCCCAACGAGCAATTTATCTTTTAAAACTGGGATTGGGCGAAATCCCTGTGCCCACATAGTACCCAACGCTCGTGTATGGAGTCGCTCCATGATATACGAGGTGACGCTCTTGCTTGTCGTGGGCCAACAGCATCTCTCCATTCCCTTCTCCTCAGAGCTCTTGTGTCTCCGGCTCCAATTCTACAACTGCGCATATATACATCTCGTCGTGCTCAAATGCCGCGTTTCTTTTTGAGTCCGTGTGATTGTTTGTTCTGTATATAATTACCATGACGCGCATCACCATGTGTTAGGACAATTCCACAGGTGCGTTAGTACGGCAGGTGAAAACATACAGGCGCGAAGGTGTTGAGATGTGCATGCCTTGTCAAGGGTCGCCGAACAGCGCCTGATGACCTATGCAGGGCAGGTGCGAAGATCTCGAGTGGTCAGTCACGACGTTTGCTTGTGGATGTCGATCGAGGCTATGCGTGACGGTACCCCGTACGAGCTATATCAAGCTGTTTGGGATCGTGTCCCATGTCCGATTCAGGGAAAGGGGGAAATATAGGTTCTAGCACCAAGTTACGATCGCCTATATAACACTGCAATCAAGCACACCATCGAAGCAACCGTGAACCATCAAATAGTACTGATGTAGGTCGATTCGCCAGTAAGCTTGACGTGTTCGCAGTTGCACAAACTAATGTAAAGCCAAGTCATCATGCGCACTTGCTATTTTGAAGGTTAAGAAGCGTAGTGGATTACTATCGCAGGCACTACCCAGGCTTGGTTCTTGAGAATGGATATTCGCACCCGCAGAACTTTAGAAACGGATGATACACCCGTATATCGCCAGCACTAAACCACCACCCATAAGGGTATATCTAATTCACATGCACAATTCACACACACAACACCTATACACCTAATTTATGCCTCTAATCTATATACACTTACTTAACACTTGTATACTTAGATATGTAAATTAGGCATGTAAATTAGGTGTGTGGGTGTGTGGGTGTTGGGTGTGTGGGTGAATAGGCCTGGTGATGTGCTGTGATTAATTGCAGCTGTGGCGCGAGTGATGCAGGGGTGTACTATCCTTTTTTGCGGGTACGAATATCCGTTCTCTGGTTCTTAGTGACCCTTCAGTCCACATACAGAAGCATTCAGCACAGTCTTCAGATACCTTGGACCCATCAAGAACGAGCTACAGGAAAGTCGCCTACGACTCACTAGAGGTTCTCGTTTTAGTCTTGGTCTTCGTCCTCGGGGATAAGTGAGTTGCACTTTCCTGACGCTTGGTCGGCCACAAACAAACTTGAACCTTGGAACTCTGTTTCTTTTCGAAACTCGGTGGCAACCTCTGAAAAGCTCTATCAAAGTTGAAATGCTCACAGCAAGGCCACGCATCTGCCCATTAGCAAATGGTAGCACACTGTGGATTCGGCACAGCGAGGACCAGAACAGAGCCTTCGACTCATGATGAAAAGGGGAATTCCGCACAGGCAGGCGCACCCATCAAGGCCAGGATTGGGCCACAAGTCCAGCCAGGGCCAAGAGCTCCAGTATTGCACACGGCTGTGTCACAACTCTATCCGGGGCTACAATCTCCGGCAAAGCAGAGCGTCGTCCCTCATGACTCCCAGGAGACTGATTGATACCCTCGAACCAAATGTGCTTGGTGTCAAGACATATCCCGGCAAGCCTTGAAACGAGATCAGCTCGAAGGGAGAATGCTACCAAAGCGCGAGGCTGGGAGGAAAGCCCGAACGAAATGAGCTGCGCGTTGGGTTTCTATTTCAACTTCCCCTCAAGGAAATTCGTTTCAGTATCATGTAATGGATCCGTGAGCGTTAGTTAGTCTAGAGCTAGAGTGGCTTGGTGATATACCACTGTCACCCAAGGTAAAATCAACTTGAACATGCTACCCAAGTCGAAATTGTAGCCCTTGTGCTTTCTCAAATGTGCCTGTCTTGACAACCATACCAAGTGCACACCGCTGTCCAGAGCATGGCAACGACTCCACTTTACGATAACACAGCATGATACGGCCGATCTATAAGGACAGGAGGTCCGCTAATTCATCAGGGGTTGGCAATGTGGTAACTAGTTCTCTCCAATCGTCATGCCAGGAAAGAGATGTGGCTAGGTGTTCCTTGCGAACAGCAGTGTGTATCAATGTTGTTAGTGAAACATTAATTGCGTCGATCTCGTTGAAGATTGAAGTCAGCTGGTCGTAACATGCAAGGAAACATTCACAATCAGTGGAGGTCGTACGATGTGTCTGGATCATGGACAAAGTTATATCACACTGGTTTGGGTGCAATGGCAGCGTCACGTCAGCACAGCACGCAACGAAGTCATGTAAATACCTCTCCTATCAACGTGAATCTTGGTAATTCCAGGAGTGACAGGAAACCGGAACGCCCGGACTGTGCCCAGGTAAACACGTAGCCTGGGCATTGCGGCTCTTTAGGACGGGTAGGAGTCAGTGTTTTTCGAGTCCTGTGCCTTGAACAAGGTGGGGATCTACACCGCGTCAGGTTTTGGGCTTGCAAATCGTCAGGACCTGCAGATGTGACCCCCACGCTCGCGCCGATGAGGAAAACCGAATGCAGCCCGCAGGCAATTAGCCTCCAGGCCCACCGCTGGCGGGGGGTGCCCTGTTGCGGTAACTTGAGACGATGACGTGCATTGGGGAGCCTCACGGCTGTGACTGCCGGGACCTCAGAGTCGTGGGCACAAGACGACATCAAGGCAGATAGACCCTGCTCGTCTGTTTCTTGTTGCAAGGTCGAATTGCAGCTGGTGAAGCAGGAAAACCGTTGGAAAGGGGAAGGCATGTCGTCGGGATAAACTCGCATGCCAACCCCGGGCTAGAAGCTTGGGAGGCACAGTAGCCGATCCGACTTGGACTGCCGAGCCGACGGATGAAAACTCTTTGCCCCTGATTTTAGTTTGGGGGCTGATCGCTGCTTAATAACTCGAAGCTTGACCTGCCCAGAAGCGGAAACGAGAGACGGCGGCGTGGGATGCCGTGCTACTACTAGTCTTTTTCTTTCCTTTTCTGTTCGTAGCTTGGAGGTGCAACGTGAACTCTGCAGGACGTTATCGAGTGATGGAACTCTGATGGTGTGACCGGGATGCAGAGTCGAACCAAGATCTCGTACGCAGTGCCGTCTGCTCCCAGAGGATTCCCGCGTATCTGGATGGGAAAATATTATCGCGTGGCGAGTTCTGGCCTGTGAGGACCTGACGATGACCCCCACGCGCAGCGTCGGTCAGCGCGTCTCGGCCTGTTTCCGTTCCCCAGGTTGACCGAGTCCGTTTCCCCAGAATGGCGACCCCCAACCTTGGCCCAGGAACCTCGAGAATGTTGGGGCTCTGCGTCGCATCAGCCCTCCTAGTGGCCGGGCTCGCCATGCGGCATGGAAGGGGCCCCAGAGCTTCCCCGGCGCCATCCCGCCAAGCGGCCGAGGTAGAGCCACCGTGTCCCAACGCGCCCGCCGCACTCCCAGGCGCACGGCTCCGCACAAATGCCCGGTAAAACTGGAGATATTAGGTCACGCTCCTCTGGGTACTCCATGGGGATTCGAGACCATGTGGAGCATTGTGGGGGTCGGGATGATAAGTTGCAAACGCGAAATGTGCGGGGGGAAGTGGCTCGACTGCCTGCACTGGCCGGACTTGGGGTGACTTTTTGGTGGAGTTCTGCTGCCCGGAATGGCTGACAAAAACCCTCACGAGATCGCCCGACCACACCCGATGCGAACTCGACAATTCCGCAGTGACTATATATAAGACCAGACTGCTCGCCCTGCCTTTTTATTGCAGGCAATACACCCCCCCTCCCAGCTTGTTGTTTGAAGCCCTGCTTGGTGGTGCCCTGTCCCGGTCTTTACGCAAATTTCTTGACCACGAGATCGTAATTCACACCAGGATGGCGGACCAAATCTCCAGGGCCGTCTCGAACGGCTCCGTGTCGTCCAACAAGCAGACCGAACAGAAACTCGAGAATGTCACCGGCTCGGCACCCAACGACGCAAACCACCTGAACGTCGCCCACATGACTCCGGAACACAGGGCCCGGGTCGAGAAGAGCCTCAAGCGCAAGCTCGACCTCCGCTGCTCGCTCTTCGTCGCCATTTATATCATGAACTACCTGGACCGTAACAACATCGCTGCAGCGCGTCTCAAGGGCCTGCAGGATGATCTCAACCTCAACAACACCGAGTACTCGACCTGCCTGAGTATTCTATACGTTGGATATATTCTCATGCAGATCCCCTCCAACATGCTCATCAACGGCCTCGAGAGACCATCCCTGTATCTCAGCATCGTGATGCTGATCTGGGGTCTCATCTCGACCCTGAGCGGCGTTGTGCATGACTTCAAGGGCATGGTGGTGACCCGTTTCTTCCTGGGTTTCGTCGAGGCGGCTTTCCTGCCTGGTGTGCTGCTGATTCTGTCCAAGTGGTACACCAGGAGGGAGCTGACCCTGAGGAACGCCATCCTCTTCTGTGGAAACCTCATCTCGAACGCCTTCTCTGCCCTCGTCGGAGCAGGAGTGCTCTCAAACATGCAGGGGACTCTGGGCCACGCCGCCTGGAGGTGGCTCTTCTGGATTGAGGGTGCAGTCACCATGGTCAGTAGTCCTCACAACATCTTGATATAGTCCCCGGCAGTTGCTGACTTGAGCTTAGGCTATCGCCATTGCCGCAATCTTCGTCCTTCCTGACTTGCCTCACAACACGCGCGGATTCACTGAGGAGGAGCGCCAGATCGCGCAGCTGCGGATGATCGAGGACGTGGGCGAGGCCGACACCGACTCCAAGGACCAAGGTGTGACTGGTGGTCTGGTCATGGCCATGAAGGACATGAAGGTGTGGCTGATGATGTTTGTCCTGTGTGCTTATGTCGTCGGGCTTTCGTTCAACGCTTTCTTCGTAAGTGCAACCATTCCTCAACCGCCGCTTGAAGGAAGTTTTCTAATTTATACCACAGCCAACACTCACTGGTACTCTTGGATTCGACTACGTCCCAACACTCCTGATGAGCAGCCCTCCCTGGTTGTTCTCCTGCATTGTCTCTCTGATCAATGCCCTCCACTCGGATCGCACCGGAGAGAAGTTCTGGCACATTGTGGGCCCAATTATTGGAGGCTTGGTTGGCTTCATCATCTCCATGTCCACTCTCAACGTCGCCGCCCGCTACGTTGCCCTCTTCCTCCAGGCAAGCTCATACGCAGGGTTAGTCTCCATTGATTCACCACATCCTCTGGCCCGAACAATAACTGACTTGAAATCCACAGATTCATTGTCTTCTACTCATGGATCTCCTCATCCTTCCCTCGACCTCCCGCAAAGCGTGCTGTCGCGCTGGCTGCTATCAATGCGTTCTCCCAGCTGGGCAACATCGCGGGTTCTTACGTCTGGGACCTGTCCGAAAACGGATTCCGCAAGTCCTACGGCATCGTCACTGCCATGTTTGGCATCACTATTGCTGGGTGCTGGTTCTTCAGGCTCACGCTCACCCGGCTCAACAAGAAGCTCGAGCAGGGCGAGCTTGTCGACTGGGAGGCGAGGGAGGATGTTGCGCAACAGACGGCGCAGATGGAGGGCACAACTGCCGACGAGGCTCTCAACATGAGGAAGGGCTTCAGGTACCTCGTGTAAGGGTATATAATATAGCTAGCTTAAGGGATGTAGATAAAGCAACGAAAAGCACAGTTGCAACGCCATCATGCTTTCTTGTTTTGAACCGAACCATGGTATTAATTTTGGCTGCCTATGCAGACCTTCCAAGAATTCACCGTGTCTAACATTTCGTAGCTATTACTGGACGCGTATGTTGGGACTAATGTTGAGATCCATGGGCCGTAGCTCTGCCAACCGAGTTCAACAAGCCAGCAGCAGCAATCGCCGTCTCATTTCCCCCATTTGAACGAAACGACGGAGCTCAACGTCCTGGTAGGATCATTCAGTCTCTTCTTGGGCAGCTTAGCCGCCAAGCAAGTTTATACTGTTCCCTGCCCAAGTCACTCTCAACATTTGAAAACTACTAGGCTTAATTGGCCACGTGAGATGACCAGGGTAACATTCAGATAAAAGTCTATACTTGATCTGTTTGACCTTCCAAAAATAAACGCTTGCTCTTCGGTCGAGACCCACCCTCGGTGCCAGGCTTGGTCCCCTGAAAGAGACCATGTGAACTTTGATTTAGTCAACTCATGCTCGAGTCTTGTCACATATTGATGCACCCCATACCTAGGTATGAAGCTCGGAGTATTGATTAATCATTCTTCCAATGAGGGTCTAGCGACGGTTATAATGTCTATTCTCAAGCAACTGTTATGCTATATGCGCAGTGAACGCCGAAAAGAACTAATCGGGTGAGTGACAGCCCGCGGCCCCCACCGCCCCCTGTAAACCAGCCAAACGCCATCATAACTCGTTGATTACTCTGTGGTTGTCTGCGTCTCAGCCGTCCTCTCCTTGGCCTCCCTCGTCTCCTCATACGAGACAACGTCTACCGAGCTAATGGACTCGCCACTCGGTGGCTTAGCACTGACGGCGCTCTGAGGGGGCGTGGGCATCCCGTTGATGACCTGCCCCTGGAGCCCGTTCAGCGCCATGTTGGGCACGCCGCCAGGCATGCCCATGTTAGACCCGAGAACCAGGTTGAGCTGCTTCTGCTTCCTCTTCTTCCTGGCCGCCGCGGCGTCCTTTGCGCGCTTCTTGGCCTCCTCCATCGAGGCGATCTCCTCCTTGGCCCAGTCGCGCAGATTATCAACAGCCCCCTGGGGGTCGCTCCGCCAGTTGAGGAGGTAGCCCTGTATCTGGGCCGGCGTGAACGTGTTGTCCTCGACCTGGCCGCTGAACCTGAGCGCCAGCTTCTGCAGCTCGTCCTCCCCGATGGTGGCCTGGATCGCCTGGGCCGACGGGTTGGACGGGTCGAACTCGTACATGCGCTTGAACATGAGCTCCGCGCTCCGCGGCGAGATGTTGCCCAGGAAGATCATCCTGTCGATCCGGCCCGGCCGGACGAGGGCGCGGTCGAGCCGCTCGGCGAAGTTGGAGGTCATCAGCACGATGCGGCCCTCCTGGGAGGCCACGCCGTCTAGGACGTTGAGGAGCCCGGATAGTGAGATGTGGCAGCGGGGGCCGTAGTGCGACCGGTCGTCGTCCTCGTCATCCTCTTCTTCGCTGTCTTCTTGGTCGTCCTGGTTGAAGTTGCCCCGGTTCTTGATGCCGACTGCGTCGATGTCCTCCAGCAGGATAAAACACCTCGGCGGGAGTGTGGTGAAGAGCCGCTCGAGGTCTGTATCTGTGCGCACGCTTGGGACGTGAAGGAGGTAGAGCTCAAGACCGAAGAGCCCAGCCAGGCCAAGAGACAGGCTCGTCTTTCCGGTGCCTGCAGGTCCGTGGAGAAGGTATCCGCGCCGGTATGGAATTCCACGCTGGGTGTAGAAGCGCCGGGTCGCGGGGTCGAGATAATTTCTGATATCAGCTACCAGCTCCGCCTTTGTCTTCTCGTCAAAGTGTATCGTCTCGAGCGGCCGGATCGGGCGCAGGATCGTCGTTTCCCAGGACTCATCGCCATATTGAGACTTTGAGGCTCTGACTGTCACGTACGACTCGCGCTCCTTCTCCGCGAAGTCGCGACAGGCATCCAGGAAACGCTTGATCGGCTCGACGGAGCGGCCAAGGCACATAACGATCAGGGGCTCATCTCCCTCCGGGGCAGCCGCGAACTCGTCCGGCACCTGGTCCACAAAGGACATCCCGGAGGAGTTGGCCGAGACCCGCCGCACGATGAATACGTTCCGCTCATGTGTGAACCACGTGGTGCCGAAGGTGGGAAGGTACTGGATTGGTTTCCGTTTGTCCATGCTGTAGTCGTCCCGGGGCTCCGGGGTCCGACGGTAGTAGAAGGCATCGCTCTCGATTTTCTCAGAACGGGCAGTGACGATGCGAGTGCCCTGCCGTACGAGAACCTGCGCGCCAAGCCAGTTGAGGACCTCCCGGTTAAGCTTATCTCGCGCGTTTATAGAAACTGATGCTGTGAAGAACCGGGTAATGTACCAATATAATTTGACGGCTATTGTTTGCAGGAAGCCGAGAACGCCTGAGATGGTGCCCAGGATAGTGAGGGCGGCCGCTATAGTGGTAATATCAAGCTTGAGCCATTGTGAGACAAAGCCCTGGAGCCAGCCGAGGCCCGGTATCTTGGCCAGAAAGTCCTGCAAAAAGGGAGCTGATGTGTTTGCGTCCCTGAGGAGGTCATTGATCCCATCCATGCTGATGGGTGTCGCAAAGTTGCCGAAGTCCACCTTGAGAGATTTCTAGTTCAAAAAAAAGTCGCGGACTGGGCTTTCGAGCTCGTCGTCGCTCGGACAATTCACTGCCTCGGGAGCGAATTACCCCCCGGCTGACAGCGGGGTTGACCGTGAGGTGAGAGTCCAAGTGCCGGCAAGGACAAGAAAATAAGTTGGCGACGACGACAGGCTTTATCTGGTCCGTGGTCCCTGACAGGCGACGGGTTGCAATATCCTGTGTGGTAGTGAGGGTTGGTGGTGAGCAACGAGCTCATGGGTTTGGACTCGACCTCGGGGACGGTGAGTCTTTTTATCTTGACTTGGACGAGTGCGCCCGGACAGACTTGTCCATGTACATGTGCCGTCACGCGATGGAGGCACCTCTCGTCAACTCTGGTTTGTGATTCGATCCACCGGGGAAGCTAAGAAGAGCTGGGAGTTCTGCCTGCATGTGACTAAAAGGGGAGGAGGCCTTGAGGTGGGTGGCCGGGGATGGGCCAAAGAAACCCGGGGTTGTCGTAACACGGTGAGACTGTGGGATGCATGGACGCGGCGTAGCATTGTACTTGTAGATCTAGTCCGCCGTCCCCCCACACATACGGTAAGCTGTTTTGTTTCTCTCGCTGTAAGCACGCACCTTCTGTGGCCTGCAGCCACATGCAAGCTGCAGAGAGCTCTCATGCAATCACAGACCGATGCAGCCATAGTCCCCAGGCACCTCACATGCGCCACACTCAACTCATCTTTGGGATGACCTCTGTTTGGCCAGGCCCTGCAGGGGTTGCAGGGCAAAGTTCATGTGCGTCACCTACCTAGGCATAGTAGCATCGACTCTTGGCTTCAGCCACCCAACGTAACCAAACTGTCGGTGCTGTCTGCCTTCGGTCGGCCCGGGACAATTTTCAACTTTAACTGGGCCCGGCTACGATGCAAAGCACATTCCATGCGTCATGCCGGGATTGATGCCAGCCCTTCGAGCCGATCTGACTGAGGCATCATGAGGCAGCCAACTGTACCTGCATGGCCTGTGGCTCGTGGCTCGTGGCTCTTGGCTCTTAGCCTAATGGCCTCAAACCGAGCGCCGTCAATCTCCTCCAGAGGCCCACAAAAGCTGCACGGGAGCCTGGATACAGGAAGGATTTACCAACACGGCTCATCCTTTGATACCGTGTGTCCTATCAATGCGATCGACAAGCCCAACCTCCGCAGGTTGTTACTGTCAGGGCATTGTGGCACAGCAACATGTTTGTTCAGTGTTATGGCGGTAAATTTACACCGCCGGCGAGAGGAGGATTTTGCCCGCATGTATATTCGATCGACCGAGGAAATCGCCCTCAAAACTTTGGAAGCTGGGCGGTGAACGTGCATTCTTGCACACCGAGTGAGCTAGGCAGCAATTTTCCACATCATGTTGGTGTCCAGGAGATAGATGCCCAGCCAACCCACAATTTTCTAGGCTGCTACTCTGCCTTGAACCATTCACAATTGCCCGAGTTCCAGACAAGGCAAGTTGTGTGGAAAAGTGTATCAAGATCATATTAGGCAATTGCATATAAACTACAGTACACTTTCTCCAATCAACACATTAAACCTTTTTATATACATGCTTTGCTCTGATGAAGATAATGCCTAACAATCTAGCGCTGACTTCCATGCCATCCTTTTCAACGAAAGCTGCCCATACTGATTAAGATCTGCGAGCATGAGATCGGCGTTTCTTTGAGCAGGGCACACGCGAGGGGCGGGCAGTCGAGGCTGCATTGGCAACAGTTGAGGCTGAATCAGCAACGGCTGAAGCTGTGTCAACAACAGCGGAGGACAACGCCGTTCCCGTGGCTGCCGAATCTTGACCGATAGTGGATGTCGCTTGGCTCGCTGAGATCACAGCCTCTGTTGCTGAGCTGCTCAGAGGTAGTGTGGCCAGAGTGGTCGGTGTTGTCCGAACAGCAGTCGGCTGTGTCTGGTTCGCAGCGGCCACACCGGTCGAGTTAGCCGAGCTGGCAGCAGAGCTGAAAGAGCTAGCCACAGCGCTGATGACATGAGTTGCCGAGGCCTTCACGTTGCTGCTGGAAGCTGAAGTAGGGACAGGAGATGAAGTGGCAGCAGCTAGAACCTGGAAGTAGCAATGAGCGGTTAGTACGCAAGTCGCTGAGACTCCATATGATCGGAGGAACTTACCGATGAGACGGAAAAGAAGGCTGGCTTTGGCTCGAGGTTTTCGTCATACAGACAAGCCCCGCCCTGGCCAGGGAAGGTGTTTGGCACCCACTGAAGAATTCGAATTTTAGCTTCCGTGCACAGAAGGGCTAACCGGCTGCCCGATGCAAGCGATGGGACGGCCCACGAGCATGGGAGAGATATGTTCGCAGAAAGGGTAAAGGCAGGATCAGAAAGTTGCTTACGCTGTACTTGTCAGTCCAGTCCCAGACAGTCCACCCTACACAAGCCTCGACGTTGAGGCAGGCCTTGATCACAGTTGTGTAGTCCTGTGCCTGCTGCTCGAGGCCTGCGTCATCGTAGGGAAGGCTGTCGAATTTGACATCGAACTCGGTGTAGGCCACCTCCGACACGCCTGCCGCGACGAACTCGTTCATGACAGACTCGAGGTCCTCCTGAGAGCTCATGCTGCCGACGATGAAATGTCCTTGTAGACCAACGCCGTCGATGCGTTCCCCTGCATCTTTCACCAGCTTGACGAGCTCGACGGTCTTCTTCTGCTTCGCATTGGTGGCCTCGATGTTATAGTCATTGTAGTACAGCTAATTTGCACCAAAATGTTAGGAGTGAGGATCTTCTTTATGGTCGTCATTTTAAATGAGTCCTTGAAACTCACTTTGGCATCTGGGTCCGCGGCGGCTGCGGCTTTGAAGGCGAGCGGGATGTAGTCAGTTCCGAGGGCCTGGAAGAAAACGGTGTCTCGGTACTCCCCGTCGTCATCAATTGCCTCATTGACAACATCCCAGGAGTAACACTGTCCCTTGTAGTGACCAGCGACATTGGAGATGTGAGTCTCAAGCATCGAGGTCAGTGTCTCGGCAGTCCATGTTCCCGACGTCACCCAGGACGGCAGTTGTGACCGGTACAAGAGCGTGTGGCATCTCACAACCTGCCCGTTCTTCTTGGCAAAGTTGGGGACCACGTCTCCATTCGCGAATGAGAAAGATCCTTGATTCGGCTCTGTTTGATCCCATTTCTGCCCATTAGCAGGGGTTAATTGGCCGTAGTTCTCCGTCGACGATGTGATCTTGACGTAGGCCGAATCGTACAGCTCGCCGTTGTCAGTGCCGGTGCCGAAGTACGATTTCCCAGCAGCCTTGGCGAGCTGATTTAGCTGCGCAGAGGCTGTGGTGGCGGAGAGAGCCAAACCGGTGATAGAGGAGACACGCATTGTTGGAACGGCTTATTTTTGAGGCTTTGAACGAGTGAATACAAACAAAGAATGACTAAAACGAGTGTCAGGTCGCAGTCGATTGAATTTGGCCAGAGCAGCGGAATCCAAGTGCGATGGGACGAGGTTTGGGTGATGTCGGGATAGACCCGACTGGTGTATATATAATGCTCAGCTAGCACTTACAGAAATGTTTCGTCCCCCTTTTGTTTTGTTAGACCTGTCATGTTTCGTCTTCTCCATGTGTACCAGGCGATTAAGGGAGATATCGACTGAATGGTTGTTCTAAGTGCGGTTCGTGTGGGATCATGGGTGGGTCACCATTCAGTGATACGGCCTCTTCCATTTGGTTACCGGGCATGGCATGCCAGATGCAGCGACAATTGCCTTGTTGAGTCCAATACAATTCCTGTGAGAGTCAGCATCAAGACTTGCGTGCTCCACAAGTCATACGAAGTTACATCCCATGCGGGATGGCTCGGCCTCACAGTGGGTCTCGCTACCGGAATCCGGGGGTGCAGGCTCCAGGGCACGTAATTGAGCCCAGAAGCCACAAACAGTAACATGAGCTATATAGTAGAGCACGGCACTCACAGAGACCTTTCCAAGAACGCGGCAAGAACACTGGTGTTTGTTTAGACTGCTGCTGGTGATTGCTCTTCGTTAGTAGGGTAGACAGTTGAGTATTCTTGTCCCTCCCTGCTGCAGCCCGGGGGTATCCGTAATTGATGTGCTCACTGCTGTAAGAAAATCGTGGAAGGCCTTATATGGACAGAGAGTCGGCAAGGTGAGAAAGAAAAACCATAGATAATTGACCGAGAATAAGATGAAGACTTCGAGGCAATTGCAAGGGGAGACAAAAAGTTCTGATTCAATTATCCCAATACTGGAGATGACAGTATACCAAAGGATTCCAGAAACAAACAGCGACGCGTAGCTATGGTTAGTGTGTTGCTCTGTCTCGCTTGTTCAGCCGGTTTCGTTACATAATGGGCCTTCGGATGTCTCATTCAGTGGACATGTGTGAATGTCGAGGCCGGAGCACTGTTACCCATTAAGCAATTTCCTCTATAAACAAAACCATGGCCAAGTATTCGTTGTCTTTCTTCTGCTCCCCTGTACTTCTCTTCCATTTGTTACAATTTCTCACACGGAGTCGTGTAATCTGCCTCACAGGAGCGGAGATGAACCAGGCATGTCCTATTCATGACCTGTCTCTCTTGTTCTCACCCTGCACTCCGCCCCGATTACTTGATTTTTTTGGTGCCCATGTTCACAAAACATTAGTGGTTGTGGCTTTTACTATCCTACACTCTCTGTGTCAATCTCAGGAGAAGATATACGACAGTTGGCAAAACTACTAGAACCTTTCTGATAGTATCCCGAAGCAGAGATTTCTCTGGATTATCCAATTATTGTTCCGTTGGTTAAATAGTTTTCCTTGCCACAAAGCTACAATTTCACACGGTGGCTTATTTCCTGGGAATCCTTGTTCGGAACGGAACACTTGTTATCATTATAAAGGAAGCTCTGCAGTCTTTGGGAATAATTGTCCATGGCTTCAGAGCTTTTCTATCCTTTACTCCCAATCAAGCCACCTGTTCCGAGTCTGGGTCTGGGCTTTCGATATAGTCCATTGACCCGAGGTCGCCAGACTTCCTGAAATTGCTTCTCAAACCCAACGATAATTTCAAATGCTTTACTTGAATGTCTCGAACAGCCAATGCTAATATCGAAATTATCTTTCGTGTTCACAGGTATCTCGATATCGACGAGGCTCTTTCAGCCATGAAGCCTGAAACTGAGCCCGGTATTGCTGGCGGTGTTGGTGATGAGTAACCTGCCAATTGGGATGGGGTGCATTTTGCCTAATTGGGTTGTTCCTGTGTGGCTATTGCGAGCCCTGAGTGGCAGATTAGGGACACATTTTCGAAGCACAGCTTTACCTCATATCCAATTGCACACTTGATGGAAACTTTTGCTGGCCCTGATTCAGCGCAGTCGCTGCATCGACTTTCCGATGTTGTCTTGTTAACGCTTCAGGGTGACCGTAAAAGCAATTGCATGCTAGATCCATTCAGCGTCCTCGAAATACTCCTATCAAGCCTTCGATATTCATTGTTGGTACGTGTCCCAGTGTTGATCATGGCAATGGGGCTGCAATGAGCTGTCACATCTGATAGCCCCGAGAAACTCCGACACACCGGGAATATATCAACTGTGAGTAAAAGCCTCCCTCATATGCGCATGAATAGTGAAACAGACAATTTTGGACTGATGTGTGGGAGCAAAAGAGGAGTTGATCGGATTTGGTTGTTCGCACTTGAGTCGATTCTCGAGCAGCTCGCAGATAAATATAGGTCCTGCACAGCAGACCCGGTGGGTAGCGGCTGTGTCCGGCAGTAAGCTCCGGGACGTACTATGTAAGCCAGGAATTACAACGATTCAGCACCGGTAGTCGGTGACTTCCGGAAATGGTACATTGGGTTTCGCCGTCGGACACGCTTCCTAGGCGCCCGTGAGAACTCCTGGAGGTCGGTCAAGCCGCAAGGGGGCTCGCAACCGCCGAGATGCATCAAAGCGGGTGACTTAATCTAAGTATATGTGGGATCGATCTCGGAACGAGCCTGTTAGTTTGCTCACATTCTAATCTCACAGTGACCATTCCTCTGTCGCAGTTGGCGCCTCGGTTCGGACAAGGTTTGTCCCCACGCCCACCAAGATCGGTGATCAGCCGAACAAACTCCAGAAGGCCAGACCTGTCAGCTCCTGAGGCGGAAGGGGATCATGCTCCAAAAGGAGAAGAACAGCGGTGTCATGCCAGAAGTCTCGTGCGAGATGGAAAATTAGGGACACCTTATGGGGTCCACGTCTCAAATCCACCAATCACAGCCTCTCAAATCTCATGCCAAGAGTCGCTTATCCCAAGGTGAGCCTCATGAAACGACGTCCCGCGGTGGATCTCAGGCCAGCCGCCTGGAAACATATTAGACGATCCGGGGGGTAAACGTCCAAACAGGATGTTTCCTGTGAGGGTAGCCGCTAATTCGGAACCAAGGCCGAGTGCGAGCAGGGTAATGCAGGTCTGAGCTGTCTGCTTGACACTTGCAATATCGCTTCAGGGGCAGACTCTGTGGGACGACCGAGGGGGCGAACAAGTCCCGGAGAAACGGCGAGAAGGAGGATTGAAAAGTATTGATATATAGCCATGGCTGTCCGCAGAGGTAACACACAATCAGCCCAGTCTATCACACTTCAAGCTCGTTCGGTTTTCGATATTCATTCTTTTGGCTAAGTCCACCTTGATCGCAGTGCGATATCACATTCTTTGCTCTTCATTCTTTACAGACTAAATTTGAAGTCTCTGGTCGATTATTCTGCTCTCCAACTACCCAACAAATACCGTCAAGATGAAGTACACCATTTCCGCTGCGCTCGCCACTGTTCTGGCTGCCAACAACGTTGCTGCCCACGCAACCTTCCAACAGCTCTGGGTATGATTCCCCAGCCCTGCCATGATTATTCAATCCCCGTGAACGACACTAACTGAGCATAAAGGTTGACGGAACGGACTTCGACACCTCCTGTGCGCGTATCCCTCTGAGCAACTCGCCCGTTCAAGATGTCACCTCCAAGGACATGGCTTGCAACGCTGGAACCTCCCCGGCCAAGGCCAAGTGCGACGTCCCCGCGGGCAGCACTGTGACCGTCGAGATGCACCAGCAGCCCAACGACCGCAGCTGCTCCAACGAGGCTATTGGAGGTGCCCACTACGGCCCTGTTCTCGTGTACATGGCCGCTGTCGACGATGCCTCCTCCGCTGAGGGTGCCGACGCCGCCTGGTTCAAGGTCTTCGAGGACACCTGGTCCTCTGGAGGTGCCTCTGGCAGTGACGACAACTGGGGAACCAAGGACCTCAACACTTGCTGTAAGTTAACAATCTGGGGGATTATACCAACACTCCTCTTCCACAAATTTCATTTACTAAACCCTTCATGCTACAGGTGGCAAGATGGACGTGCCTGTGCCCAAGGACCTCGCCCCAGGCGACTACCTCCTGAGAGCCGAGGCCATCGCCCTGCACGCCGCCGGCTCCTCGGGCGGTGCGCAGTTCTACATGACCTGCTACCAGATCACCGTCTCCGGCGACGGCACCGCAACGGCCGAGACCGTCTCCATCCCCGGCGCGTACAAGGCCGCCGACCCCGGTATCGAGATCAACATCTACCAGGCCATGACCGAGTACGTCGCCCCCGGCCCCGCCGTCTACGCCGGAGGCAGCAACAAGACCGCCGGCTCCGAGTGCACCAACTGCGAGTCGACCTGCGCCCCTGGTGACGCCCCCGCCGCCACCGCCGGCTCTGGATCCGCCTCCAGCTCCGCCCCTGCTTCTGCCGCCGCCTCGTCTACTTCTGCCGCTGCCACTTCGGCTGCCGCCGCCAGCACCACCCTCGCGACCTCTGTGACCACCCAGGCCGCTGCTGTCGCTACCTCCACCAGCGAGTCTTCTGCCGCCGCGGCCACCACCGCCGCCGCTGCCGAGTGCAAGAGGCGCAGGAGCCGCATCGCTCGCAACCTGTAAGCGGGCGGTTGCGAATATGAGATGCTGAACGGTGGACGATGAAGCTCGTCGTACATGATTCACGGACGATACATGAGAGGGAGAAATTCTCCAGTTGATTCATTCTTCTGTAAATAGATTATATTGCTGAACATACAACCGGAGTCGGAAGACAAGCCACATATGTGTACTTGAAGCTCACATGGGACTGCATCGTGGAAATGGTGACAACATGAAAATGTGAAGTGTGAAATGTGAGAAGAGTTAAATTCAGCTCAACGACTGGTATCCTGTACAAGACCTACCTAAATAATTACCGTAACGGCCAACTTGTCCTGGAAACAAAGGTTGATCAACCAGCCCATCGTCTCAGCTACCCCCTAATTAGGTGCAGTCCAGACCGAGTCCCAGCTGTTGCTAGTTGGGCTCCACGAGAGAGGCTGCAGCTTGTGCTGTTCGAGCCAACTCGTGATATGCGCGCGCGATGCAATTTTACATGCGAGACAGGCGGGCTCGTTGTTCACCAAGGGAGAAATGATCTCCGGCTTGGGTTTACCGCAACGCCTGTCGGGGCAATGGATTGTGTGATAACTGAAATCCCACCGCTTGCTGCACCCGAAACATTGTGTGTATTCTGAGAACGAGTTGCACATGGTGATAGTCTTGGTATGCTATGGCTCCGAGTCCCGAGGGTTGATTGTTAGCCAGTGTAGGTGTAGAGATGTCGAGCGAGGCAAACCTTGGTTGACATCTCCTCTGACAATTTTGGACACTTCCTCGTGCTGGCTTATATATTCAATCCATGACAAGTCTGGACTAAAGACACGACTCAATGTTGTCAGGTTGTGGTAGTTCGCCCCTTTGTGCTGGTTCTGTATTGTTTTTCACAAGCACTTGTTCTTTTATTTCAGGCAATAGAACGAGACAAAGTCAATGCCTTTCATGAAAGAGGCTTTGTATCAAGCTCAATTTGGGCCGTTGACAATATTCATCTACTGCTAGACTTAGCAATGACCAGAACGGATCTTCAATATGGTGTCACGGTAATTTCTGATATGGCCAGGAAGACAAAATTCATAATGGCATGATGCATGAATTAGAGTGAAGATCTGGTGCTTTACGACAGTGTACCAAGGATCAAAATAGAGATCACTCAATTTAAGTTGCCGATTAAGAGCAGAGAAATTTGAGCGTTGGACTTGTGAGAACTACAAAAATGTCCATGCGGTAGCACAATATAGGACACAAAACGGGAAGACGAATCCAGTCTACCAAGAAAGATGGATTGGAAGTGTGAATATCAAGTTGGTCATGAATTCACATTGTGGTACTCAATGTCTTGACGATAAATTTGAGGACGTCAATTTCGTCAACCATAGTTGGAGGAAAGCTGTTCTTGCCATGGGCCAGCAGCGGCGTGGCGTGTTGACCGTATCGAAAGACGACTATTGTCCTACTTTTGTTACTGAAAATGCATCTAATTTAGTGAACATGGCCTTTTTGATTTCTGACAATTCCGTCACTAATAAAAGCGCCCTTGCAATTGGTCATAACTCTTTGAGATCACCTGGCGGATGTACCCTGAAGTCGACGTCAGTCACGATATAGCTTTCTTTGCTGCTGGTTCGTTAGCATCGTCTTGGCATTGCCGACATATTCTGGGAGTCTTGGGATAAAAATAGTGCTCGATCGTCGGGTTGACAAAAGCAGTTGACTGGGTTGTACCACCTGTTGCGTTTTCGTGTTGTCCGCCCCTCCTGACCCCGAGCCACTCGTGACTTGACGAGAACAAAGACCAAGTTAGAATGACAATTCTCAAGAAAACCCCCTCTCATGCTGCAGTCACAGACAAAGAACCCCCAAGCACATCCCACATGAGGTGTGGTACACAAGTACAAGTCTGTCGGGACTGGGGGAGAGGATTTCAGATCAGTTCCGCGCACAGAGAGAACGTGTTGGTGGAATAGAGACAAAGGCCTCGAAAGATGGGCCGTTGACAGTGGGATATTTTCTCACACATCAAAGAAGAGGTAAGAGTTGTCATCGGAGCATGACAACGTTTTGCTTGTTCACGCTACCGAGAGACTACCTCAAGGGTTGGTCCAATTCAGATGCTTGTACTGAAGACTCCAGATGTCGCCTCCTCGGAGCGGCTCCTCCTGGGCCACCTTCCAAAAGAAAGGGAACGATGAGGTGAACTAGAAGCCAAAGCTCACTGCGCTTGAAGGCTGCAAGATCTCTAGCCCTCGTATCTGCCAGTTCCAGAGTTGTGGATAGAGGCGTGATGTGTCTCCAATATCTCTTAAATGACCCATACTACCAAAGAGTACTCACAAGTTCTACTTGGATTCGTGATTTGCAAGAAACCTTCAGTATTTCCACATGAGCCGATGGAAGCACGAATTCAGACGTAGAGCCAGGTGGATCAAGATAGTCTGACTGGGTGATCAGCTATCTGGACTTCAGATGTCTCGGACCCATTGTTGAAGACCTGTTGAATACATGTGAGGGTTTGCATTCACGACATCTATTATTCTCCGTTCTCCTTCTTCAATGCGTCACGATCCATGCATCCTACTTAGCAAAGCACCTGTGCGCCGTGAACTAGCGAAGTTTAGTCTCCGATGCTAGGTCATTAGTGCGCGGTCAAGATCAAGATCTGAGGATGCGCCAAATTGTATTGGGAGGTGGTCCGACATCACGAGCTTGCACGCATGCATGCTGCATGCAAGGCGCTGGCCTTATGGCTTGGGACCTCTCAAGTCGTTTTCTGTAGGGTCGCGAAGTGTTGCCGAACCCACCACCAGAGCAACAGTGGAAGGCGGTCAGTCCCTATGGCGCACAACTCTTTCGGAGCATTGTTGCCGCAGGGTGCGCAGCCGACTGGTTGGAGAAGGATGTCACAGGTGAAACAGTTCAGATTCGCTGTGCAGGAAAGGTGGTGAATGAGGTGGGCATGTCAGCGTGGGGGCTTAGAGAAGGAGGGAGGATGTGCCGGGCTGCCGTGGACCCGGCAGCCATGCCAAACGGTGTTACAGAGCGGGCAGAATGGCTTTTGGTTTTACTGTTATAAATCACAGCTGGATGCATCCCCTCCATGACGCGGAGTCAACATGGGGGCATTGATCTGATCAAACACTTGAACACAGGAGGCCAAGCAGCGGCCGGGTTGGCCTGAGGCGAGGGTCGTGTCGCCTGTTCGGTGTGGACGCCCGAGGGGCCGGGGTGCAAGCCTGTGGGATTTTGCAAGCTCGATGGTCTGTCCCGGGACAAAGAAGGGCGGGATGAACCTTAGTTGACAGCATGAAACATGCATAGCGAGGAGGGGGTGACGATGTGGGAGCACTAAGATGATGGGAGTTGAGAACAGAGTTTGCAGAGAAGGCCAAAGACGCAACGCTCCTCAGCCCGGGACAGGGGTTTGGACGACGGCCCATTCCATCCAAGGCTCAAGCTTCGGCGCTAGTACAGAGATAGAGACACTGACATGAGAGCAACGACACGGCCTAATAAAGCGTGGTGGTGAATGAAAGCTGCACCTCGAGTGTCAACAGACTCTATACCGATCGAGAAGTCGGGACGGACAGCAGGAGATGGGTAACTTTGTCTAGTAAGCAAGGAGACCGCGGCCAGGCCAGGTACTCGGATACTGTAGGGTCCAAGTACCTAAGCATCTTGCACGCATGTGATTGATGGGCGTGCCTGAGTCCTCGAGGCTTGCCCGATTCGAGACATGCTGCTAAGACAAACATTTGAAGACGTCGCTAACAATTAAAGTGTCAGTCATACACCACGCTCGCACAGGGCAAACATGAACAAATAACCGTGGTGGGTCCCAGTCGATGATGATCGCTGCGTGCTTCGACGACATATTTCTATACACATACCACGTGTGTCCCAAATCTCAGGACGGCAGGGACGGTCCCCAAAGGGTCCAGGCTGGTAGGGCGATGGAAATTGAGGGCGATCATCAGCTCCAGTCTATTACAAGTACGGCCAGTATAGCCACGCCAGACTGGCAGCTGGCAGATTGGCAGACTGGCGGAACTGGGTAGCTCCATCCCCTGCTCCCAGGTCAGCTCCGGTCCGGGGCCCAGGCCCAGGCCCTGGCAAATCAATCAGTCAGTCAGACCCGACCCGAGACCACCCACCCGCCATCCGCTGCCATCCGCTACCATCCATCCCATCCAACCACATCCCCACTCTTCTTGGTTATCTCAGCTTGCCTGCTTGCATGCAATGATTGACCGCAGCGCAGGTCTTGAATGGCGGTCTGCTGAAACTGGGCGGCTTGTCTCTGGAGAAGGGGAAGGGGAGGGAGGGGCCTTACGCTTTCTGGCCGTCCATCTCAGGAGTGTTTACTGCACCCAGGCGTGGTATGTATGTACGTATGTACGTACGTATCATGGTCTGCGAGTTATTCGGCTTTTGATCACACGGTAGCAGAGCACGTCTTTTTCACTGCTACGGGTGCAGCACAGCATGCGGTACACCCACACAGGCACACAACCCACGCACAAACAAACATCGAGACCAACGTCAAGAACCTGGAATGATGGGATTCTGGTCTCCCGCCTCCTTGCAGGCATATCCCTGTCCAAAGGGCTCCACATCTGACCTGCCTAGCGCCGTCCTGGGCCTCGCTGATCGATTACCCCCTGTCGCAGCTCACTCACTCGCAGCTCAAAGCTTTGCTTGCACCTCTCTCTGTGCTTGCATGCTTTTCAGGTTTTGCAATCGCGCCATGCAGCCACCCAACACCTCCTGCCTCGACACTACCGTGTACCGATGGAGGCTATCTAGAGTTGCCTGCTTGACTTTGAGGGCATGAGTCTGTTTGTGTGTGTGGGTGAGTGCGTGCGCGCGCTTGCGGTCGTGGTCCTGTCCTGTCCACTGATGAGCGTGTAGGTAGATGTAGACTACCTGGATACGTGCTTGGGAGTGTCTGGCAGGTACCGTTCCAGTCCCGCGCCGTTGCACGCATAGTTGCCTCGCGTAGTGCCGCTACATGATATATACATAGTCTAGTCTGCGTTGTCCCGTTACGGGGGACGTGCGGGTTGCTGACTGACCTCAACATGACAAGTGACATCGTACAGTACATGCGCCCCTCCGGCCCCCTGCAACGTCCCTTCCCTCTCGCTCGCCTGCTGTTCCCTGCCGTTCCCTGCCCTTGCGCTTGCCCCTTGCTCTTTCCCTGGCACCAAGGCAGGCCCCATTGCCGCTTTCCCCATATTTTCCCCTTCCAAGGTTTGTCGCAACGCCAGACAGGCGGACACAGACGCAAGACACGGACAGAGACAGACACAGTCCTGGCCGACCAGAGCATGCATCACGGAGCATGACCCATGACCCACACCTATGCAGTCCACCTCAGACTCACCAAGGCTCACTCCACTCCACTCCACTCCAGGTTCTCTCCGCGTCAAACACCCACACACACACAAACAATCTGCATCAATCTGCGGCATCTTGCAATCTTCAACACCACGCCTGCACCCGCACCTACGCAGCGTCAGCTCCCAACGTTCAGAGTCAGCTTCAACCACCGGCCGACTACTGTTTCAGGGCAACCTTCTCACCCGTCTTCAGCATTCCGCTAATGCTTCGCGACAGGCCTTTTCCATCACACAGGCCCTCCTACTACCGCCCATGCGACCCAACCTTTGAGATCACCAGCCGTCATCGTGGGACTTGAACTCGGCCTGCCTCACCATTTGTTTGCTGACTAGCGCCGTTCGAACCAGCTTCAGAAACACTGCTTGTCGTACTTGCGTGGGCACAATTCCCGACCTCGACTCCGACCCAAGCTCAAGGAAAGACTAGCTTGGCTTCGCGGTGGCTTGGCTGTCTTTGTCGTCACCGATCTCGAAGAACCTTCAAAATGGATCCTCGAGATCAAAGACAGGCGCAACCGCCCAATCTACCGTTCTCGCGCAACGCACAGTCTCCACTTTATACTCGACAGACTTTGCCTCCCCCAACGCCTTCTTCAGCTTCTGCGACTCCCGCCCAGACCTCGTACGCGATAGAGAGACAGCAGCAGCAGCAGCAGCCAGGGCAGCACACACAACCCCCCTCCTCAGCCAACGCTTCATATCCTCCCGACAACCTGCAACGACGACCCTCCGACCCTCACTATTTTCCCTCCTCCCGTCCTTATGACCATGGCGCTTCCCTCACCCCTTCGAACCACTCGCGACACCAGAGCTCCTCCTCTGTCACCCCTGCGCCGCCGATGAACCGCGCCATGCCACCTCCGGGCTCGCCTCCTCAGCCTGGCCAGGGTCCTGGAGGCCCTGGGGGCCCGGGTCTACAGATGGGGCCAGGAGGGCCATATAGCTTGCCTGCACCGAGGCCGTCGCCAATATCTGGGGGGCCTCCTACAGCATTTCCTCCGGGAGGCCGCGAGCTTCCAGCCCTGGATTCTATACAGAGAGGAGGCAGTCAAGGGAGCTCAATGTCACTGAATTATATGCTTGGCCCACGATCTCGAGATTCGGCTGCGCCTTCCTATCCTCCCCCGGCATCGTCAGCTGCCGTATCCGCGCCCTCTTACACGTCCGGTGTACATGCCTCTCCGAGAATGGCCTCAATCTCCGCCGAGTATGCGCCTTACCGAAGGCCACACACGCCCGAGCAACATCAACGAATGTATGAAGCTCGAGATCCGCGAGCAGACCCACGCGCAGATCCCCGTACCGACCCGCGAGGAGATCCGCGAGGAGACCCGCGGGATCAACGGGACCCTCGAGCCGCTGCTGGGTCGCCACATGGCGTTCATCTCACACCGGAGATGCAAAGGTACGGCACGCCACGGGAGACATATCGGCACCCTCCTCCGCCAATGGGCCCCGCGGAGCACCCCAGGGACTTCCAGCGACTCCCAGGACCACCTGGGCCCCCTCCTCGGCCGAGCAGCCAGCCTAAGTCGTTTCCCAACATCGCACCGCCTTCTCGTCAAATGGAGATGGGAAGACCGGGGCATCCCGAAATGTATCCAAGACGCGAAGAGCCCAGGCATGGAGGAGAATACAACCCGGAGCGTCTTATTATTGTCAAACACGAAGAGGACAGGTTGATGTTCGAGCGAGAAAGGCAAGAGAGGGAGATGGAACTACGAGATCGTGAAAGGAGGGAGAGGACGACCTCGGGGGGCGATCCTGGCAGGCAGCATGCTATGCACCAGTCCGAGTATGGTCCGCCGGGCATGCAGCGACGGGAACCGCTCCCGCCGCAGTATTCACGCCCCTTGGATGCCCGGGAACAGGCACACTGGCAAAGGCCGGCATACGACCAGCCGCGACATGTTTACGAGGAGCCGAGACCTCAACCCCGACAACACGAGTACCCTCATGCAAGCGCACCTCCGTATACCCAGAATGCTCTGTCGCAGCCTCCTTTAGAACGCTACCCCCCGTCATCTCATCCTGGGCACTCGCAGCCGGTGCCTCAGGCAGCCCATCAAGGGTCGCCTTACGAATCGCCGAGTCGCCATCGTGCGGCGGCGCTCCCGCCTCAGCAGCAGCAGCAACCTCCTCACCGGCGACCTGGCGAGGATGGTCCGCCCCCGCCTTCTGTAGCATATAGCAACGGTCACCCTGCGCTCTACGATTCACCGCGACCCCGACTTGCAGAGGAGCCTGGTCACCCCATGGCCCACCAACAAAACTTCCTGAGAGTTCAACAAGAAATGAATAGAAAGGGCCGCATATCTCCGCTCCCACAGGCCGTGCAAGGCGCTCAGCCGCAGATACAAGGTCCGCCAGGCGAGGCTGGCATCAAGAGCGAGTTTGGCCGCATGTTCTCGGGTATTGGGAGTGGCGTCAGTGGTCTAGGCGTTTCTAGCCCTGTCGCGGCGGGTGCGCAGTTACCCTTCACGAGTAGTGGCCTAGGGCGGCGTGAGGATTTGGAGCATGCACCGCAAGACGTAACCTCCGACCCCAAGGGCAGCCGTGACAGTGCTTCCCGTAACAAGCGCAGAAAGCCGAAAGATGATGACACCAAGAACGATGAAGACAGCACCGGCAGAAGTACTCCACTGGGCAGAGCCAAACGCCAAAAGACTCACTCTCATCATCACCACCACCAGTACGTATTACCCTATTTGACTGTGTCACCTCACGTCGCTCACATTGCTAGCCATCATCACCATCACCATCACATTCCCGACCAAGTGTCGCCCCAACAGGCTGTGGTCACCCCGTTCAAGAACGTCAAGGGATCCACACCGCTTCCCTCTCCCACAGGCGTTGCGAAAGATCTCCTTCTGACTCATCACCATGCTCCTCCAAGAGCCAGCGCTCACGGTCAAATCAGGGAATCACACGCACAGCCAGCCGCGAACCTTGCAAACACTGCTGTCGTCATCCCGCCAAAACCGAAGCGCATCATCTCGAATAAGGCGATTCTCGATAGTGTGGCGCTCAAGACACGTGAGCACCTGGGGGACTGGATTTACGACGTCACTCTAAAACCAGCACGGATACTGGATGGTCGAAACGGTCGACAGGCACGGCATCCGTACCAATCCACGCCTAAGCCCCTGCCAATGTCAACAATCCAAGGCAAAGAAGGAAGCACCCTGATGGTAAAGGTTGGCAAGCAGCACCTTAAGCCGTCTGCGAGAGCTGAAATCACATCGCGCCGGGCTGTCTGGGGAACGGATGTGTATACAGACGATTCAGATGTTGTGGCAGCTTGCATCCATGGAGGATGGGTCCGGGGCGAGTGGCCTGATGATGTGGATGTCAGCCTGCTGGGGTTGGAGGAGGGTATTGGTGCGGATGTCAAGGAGACCAAAGGCAGCAGGAAAGGCCGAGGCAAGGAAACAGCCGAGCCGCTGCAAAAGAGCAACCCGGACTTCTTGGAAGCACCATTGGCGACAGGGCCCGTGCAGGCACCCGAAGGCCGCGACATGCACGTCATGATTCAGATTCTACCAAAGCTGGAGAAGTATGCGTCCACGGTGCGTTTTGGGATCAAGAGCCGGGAATGGGGTGGGAAGCTGGGTCGAGATGGACAACGGTCCAGCCACGACGGGCTCAGCTTTATGATCAAGTCAGTACGGTTCGTCACCAACGGCGCAGCCCCGCAGAGTAGGCTTCGCGGCCAGGCCAGGCGGGACAGGATGCGGAAGGCGATGCAGGAGGTTGAAATGAGCAGGGCGTTCGAGGTCAGGGTGGTACCCAATACTGGCAGCGGCATCGTCTCGTTGGCGCCGAGGAAGAAAGCAGCGGACAGTGGCGGTGACAAGGAGAATCGGACACTGGATGATGCTGGAAACGTTGGTGGGCGCGACAAGGAGGCGCACAGTGGCAGCCCTGGAGGAAGCAGGGCAAGGGGCAGCATCGCGGAGGGTACAGCTGCCAATGGCGGGGATGCAGACCGCAATGAGCAGCACAACCGGGACGACGATAGCGGCGTCGGTGATGTGAGCGGCGCAGGGGATGACCCAAACGTGCCGGCAGCTCTAAGTGCTGCTGCTGCATTAGCGGCGGTGGCAACAGTTGCCAGCAGGCTAACGCCGCCTGCGGAAGCGTGATCCAGACACATACATGATGGAGGTCTTGGCTAAAGGAATAGCCTTGAGAGCATTGGGATGATGGAACTAGAAGTGTCGTTTGTCTTCTAAAAGTCAGGACAGCATGTGGCGTTTAGGTTGGTTCTGGGGTTTCAAGATACCAGCGGCACGGGTAGCCTGCACTGGCAGTTTATTCGGTATGCTATCAAGTGCTTGCTTGAATGAAAGCAAGGGTCAACATAATACGCCCCCTGATTCCGCGCTCATGCGGGCATTTGATAGAAAATATCCTGTACTGTTGTACACGAGCTATGAATACCACGAAGAATATCCCTTAAGAGAATGTGCCAGTCTTGAAAAAAATAGTTTGGTAATTTACAGGGCTGGTCTTCTGTGCTGAGTTTACCGGCTTCTTAGTTGGGGTCGAATGAACCTATCCCAGCCCGGCTTGACTTCGATATAGCCATATCGACAGTATTGCCTTTCTCATGTCAACACGCTTATCTACGAGTGCGGTAGGTTCCAAGTCACTCGTAATTCAACATGACTGTCTTACAATGTCCTCCGGACCACCACTCTCATTGGTATGCGCAGGTAGACAGAGAACTCCACTGCCACCAGAGGCGTAACCTTTTGGATAGCGGGGCGGAGGTGTTGCTCATCCATCTACCAATCCATGCCCGCCTTGTTCTTCTTCTTCTTCTTCTTCTTCTTTCCCAGCAAGCTCAAAAGTCGGTCACGCGGCCGTTGTAGCTCCAGTCGCCGGCGCTGCCCCACCTCAGCGGCTCGGTCTTGGGCCCGCCGACCTCGCCCGTCTTGGGATTCTTCTCACCGTCGAACTCGGGGGGCGCGCCGCGCCACACGCCGCCTGTGGTGGGCTCGTCTCCTGATGGTGATGTTGTCGTCGTCGCAGCCGCCGCCGCCGCTACTGTCCCGTCCGGCGTGGTCGCGTGCCGCGAGGTCGAGGCCGGCGATACGGAGGGCTGCTGCTGCTCGTGCGGCAGGGGCGTCGGGTCCGCGAGGCGGTCGGCGACGGCGCGCTGGAGGCGCTCGAACTCGGCCTGCTGGTCTGGGGGCAGGCGAGGCGGCGAGGGGCCCTGTTGGAAGGCTGAGGAGTAGGGGCGCACGGCGAGGAGGGACGGTGATGGTGATGGTGATGGTCGAGGCGCTGCTGGCCTTGTGAGGGCTGCTTTGCGGATCGCGCGGAGGCTTGAGGGCCCCGGGAAGAGGCGGATCGAAGGCATCGTGTTGTTGTTCTTTTTCTGGTAGTGGTGGTGAATTGTTCCTGGATTGAGATCAGGAGGACCGCAGGTACAGCTGGTGGTGGTGCGTCGTCTTGTTCACGTAGGTTGAGTGACGGAGGTGGGGGGGCGAAAAGCAGTCAAGAGGTGTATCTAGATGGATGTGGTGGCCGAGGTTCGGCAGCCAGATGGACTAGTCTGCCGTTGACGACATGGACTCGGAGCCGCGGGCCATCCGAGCTACCGGGGGTCTCTCTGATCTTCGCACGCCGGACCCGATCAGTCGGATCTTGCCGTCTTGCCGTCTCACTGTGACTTTGCTTCAGCCCAATATCACATCACACTGGCCAGCAATGCAACTGAATCCATATCTCGTCGCTCATGAACGGGCAAAGAAAAGCATCATGGTTGGCTTATCAATGCATCATAAGTTGTGCACGGCTCGTATCTGCAGTGAATGACACCCTTGTGCAGTTCGCACTCGACAAATAGACAGCGAGCTCCATCATCTCCTGGCTAAGAGCTGGCGTGTGTCTGCGAAGGTTGGCGGTTGTCATGGCCGTATGTATGCCCAGGCCTATTTCAGGGTTCCCAAATTAGGTACACTTCCTACGCCCGAGGCCGCTCGGAGGAGCCGCATCTGAAAGGAGACCGACTTCCACTCCACCTTATTCCCGGGCGATTCTCTTGGCTGCGTCAGTGCAGAAGAATAAGGCTAAGAAAAAAAGAAAGAAAAGAAAAAATTGACATTAGTGATAGACCGGTCCCAGACCTGCCAAGTCCATGTTCCCACACGCCAGCGAGACGGGCCGAAAGCCGTGGGATTTCATTACACGGTACAGATGGAAGATTTCAGGGCCAAACAGAGGCCCATGTACAATAACGTACAACAACAAACATATGACTCGGGAGCGTCCGTGTCTAACGTATCAAGAAAACCGCACAGGTGCTGCAGCAGCGGCCAAGGGGAGCCAGTCAGTCAGCCCAGTCAGCCCTGCAACGCCGCTCCCTCCCGTCCCAGCCTCTGCGCCTCTGCGCCTGAGTGTCTAGCTCTGGCCTGATAACCCACCGCACTCCTTGGTCCGGGTGGCACCATTTTTTCTAACCCTGAGGCCCGGATCAGAGCACGATCCATCTATCTTGCTGTCATCAACTGGCCCTGCCTGCTGCAGATTGCATCAGGGGGCACAAATGACACTCTAGCAGTCGCCATTTCATGCCCACGTCCGCCTGCCTACCCGGGAAGAACCGGGACGCTTTGATGGTGGATGATTACATGGATTTTGTTTTCTGGGACTGGGAAAAGCCCCTAGAAATTGACCGTGGTGTTATAATGAGTGTTTGGGAACATCTTTTGATTTTCTTTTGCCGCTGAGCTTCCGACAATATTGACTCACGACACTATTCCTAAGCCATCAATGACACGGCCATAAGCGCAAGACATTAACTTGGTCATATTTAATGAGGCAGTGCCTTACTCCATTAATTCCGTCTATTCTCTTATATGAGTCTGCCACGAAAACTCCACATGACAATCTGTATACCCCCTTCCTTTAAAATGAGCAACCACCTGTGAAGTTCAGTCCATAAAAGGGGAATCATACGGCGATCAAAACTACATCAGCTGCAAGACGACCACGTGCTCGTCACCACGACATCACCACAACATCATCGGGAAAAAACACCTGGGACATATTCCATTGACTGCTCTGGACACTTTACCGTTTACTACACACAGCCCAGGCAAGAAATTGCAGAAAATGGAGATGGCCACAACACAAGTCTCCCAGTGTCGGAGAGCCAGTAGCATCTCCGAGGCCGATATAAAAGCCAGCGCCGACGAGTATATAAGCCCGGATATTCTGCATATCTTCCGCGAGGACAGGGCCGAGGCGCCGGCCAGCCCCCTCACACCAAAGGTGCACATCTCCGTCCCCTCGGAGGAGATACTGTCACGGTTTCCGCAATTCCAGCGCCTACCCCTGGAGATCCGCTACTTGATCTGGGAGGCGGCCGTCCCCGAGCAGACGGTCGTGCCAAGGACGTGGAACAACGCCAAGTTCAGGTACAACCTGCAGAGGAGCGTGCCTGCGGTGCTGCAGGCCTGCGCCGAGTCGAGGGGCCTCCTGGTCGCGCAGCCAGGATCGGCGCGGACGGGGTGCGTCGCCCCGAAGTACGAGCTTGTCCAGACGCGGGGGCGCGAGGATGAGGGCGTGTACATGGACTTTGGCAAGGACTCCATATGGGTGTACCGAGGCTGTGAGCATTTTCCTTATATTTGTTCTGTACGTGCTTCTATGTTGAATTAGATTTGCTGACTTCCCACGTGACAGACGACATCAATGACGTCGAGGTCGCAGCATACTCGGGCCTGCGCAGCCTCGTCATGAACTGGGGGCTGCGGCCGTGCTGGGTCGACTCGGCCGTGGACGACGGCGTGAGGTTCGTGCGCAAGTTCCCCGAGCTCAGGCTGCTGACGCTGCTGGTCGACTTCAACGAGCACGGCTGGCCGGACCCGTCGACGCTCAAGGGGCTCAGGAGGCTGAAGCGCACCGAGGTCAAGCGCATTTGGGCTCTGGTGCGGGCGGCGTTCCGGAGGGCGGAGGAGGAGGACCCGGGCTGGACGGCGCCGCGGTTGCATATCGTCCATCGGACGGAGAACTGGTGTCGCAGGGAGGCCAGGTGAGATCCTTGGGCCGTGGTTGGGCCGATTGAGCGGAGTTTGGCATAGGGCAGGCGTTGGGGATGTGTTTTCACCACTCGTCCATTGACGATATACCCACCTTTTTGAACCGGGCGGGATGATATCCTGAAATCTTACGGCATGTTCCTGTCGTGAACAGTGCCTATGGATTGAGTGCTTTGTTGAGCTTCTATGTTTCTAACCCTTGAATGTTGGTGAAAGATGGGACTGAAGGCGAATCTTGCGACCGGAGACGTATATCATGACCGACTTCAGCCCACCTTGATGTTTCTACACCAGTCTCTACCATGTCGGACCTGCCAGTCACACAGCCACACCTCCACAGCCATGCCGATAAAGCCAGCGAGACAGATGCCACCACTGTCAGCCACAGATGTCGCGCCGAGGCTGAACTCACGCTCTGCGACCGGCACGTTTTCTATAATCTCGGCAAAGGTGTTCACGTACACGGCGCCGCCGAGCAGACCCTCCCAGAAGACGACGAGAAACACGATGTAGACGGTCGGGATGAAATTGAACAGGGCGTGCAGGGTCAGCAAAACCAGGTTGCCGACCTGCAGGAAGGACGGGATATAGACGTGGTGGATGCGCACGAAGGGCGTCGACGAGCGCGAGATGAAGACGCCGAACTGGTAGAGGAAGTTGTAGAAGGGGTAGAAGTCCCTGTGCTCGGCGAAGGGGGAGGACTCGAGCGGGAACAGCAGCGTCGGCGAGACGCCCTGGTTGATGGTGTACTCGGCGACGTAGACCATGAACAGCGGGAGCATGTACGGGATCACCAGCGCCCTCGCGCGCCTCAGGTGCGCCACAAAGGACCCGCTGCCGTGCTGCCCTTCCGGGTGGGCCGAGTAGGCCGTGGTTGCGACGGCGGGCCCGGGGGCCAGCAGGCTGGACGAGGCGTTGCCCGCGGGCATCTCGTCGACGTCGTCCTCGGCCAGGTCCCGCTCCGGAAGGGCTTCGTAGCTCTTGAAGGCTGCGCTCTGGCGCAGGGGCCCCTGTGGGAGGATGACGAAGAAGCTGATCAGCATGACGGCGGGCAGGAAGGCCGAGGCGAGCAGGCTGTCCCTGACGCTGAAGCCCAGCCAGGTGGTGAGCAGCACGTACAGGCCAGCACCAGCAAGCCCCGCGCCGCCGGTGCCGCTGCCCCAGGCGGCGAGGCTCATGTGGCCGTAGTAGTGGGTCAGGCCGAGGAAGCTCAGCTCGCCGCCCCCGCTGCTCAGGCTGGCGAGCACGACGCCCAGCATCTTGACGGGGACGGAGCCCGTGGCCGGCGTGAGCGCGATGAGGAGCATGCCCGTAGCGGAGATGCCGGCGAATATGGGGATGCGCACGGCGTAGGGGACGCGGTGGATGAAGTAGGGGGCGACGAGCTTGATCACGAAGGAGGGCATCACGTCGGCAAGGAGGACGATGCCTTTGGGCAGGTTTCCGATGAGGTCCTGCGCGGCGGACAGGATGATCACGTAGAGGACATTGTTGATGAGGCCTATTGTGGAGAGAAGAGTACCATCAGCTCATGCATGTTTCTGTGTGCCTGCGCTTCTCAACAAAGAGCTGGGCGTGCGCGTACCAAACAGCCAGAAGGCCACCAGGACGTGGGCGTCGGCATTGCGGAAGACGCTGGCGATCCTCGCGCGCCAGGCTGGAGTTCCAGGCATGGGTAGGAGTCCGGATGAGGATGGCGACGGGCTCATTCTTGTATGGCCCTCTTGTCTACGGTCTATGTTGTGAGAGAGAAGGCATATTATGGCGGGACGGGGAGAAGGTGATGAAAGCAAGCTCGTGGCTTGCTCGTGTGACGTCGGTCTACGATAAGCCGGACCCTGAGTTCCAGGTGGTTGCCGATAGCCGGCCGTCTGGGGGCCCGGTGGCCATGTGAGGGTTGAACCCTGACAAGGACCAGAGTCGAAGGATTCTTCGAGATGTCGGTAGAACACATTCTATGCCGTACCACTCCACATTTGCCCAGTCGAGGGAGTTACAATCATGGGGGCGAGGTTACATCGCCATAAAGCTTGTTATGTTTAGCTGCTCATCGAGTTGGTCGCTGGTGCTGGCGCATCAGCAACAGGGCACATCGCACGCCTACACGCGAAATTCAGAGCTGGACAGGCACTCTTCGATGGTATACATATATGTAAATCTATATGTGACCTGGAGCTTGATCATGTTTCAAATACAACCACGACATACGCATATGTCGGCTTCAACGCCGGAAAGCACACGGACAGCCCAAAATGGGAGTCCTGCCAGTAAAATAGCCCCGAACACCGCCCAATGCAATACCCATGTGATGTTTCCATATCCCTCTCGCACATGTTTGAGATCCAAGATACCGGATGAAACCATCGAACTCCAAGTCGAATCATCCGCATGGCATCACGTTCATGCCCCGTTGATCTGTTGCTCTTGTCAGCACGTGCTCCTGAAATCTGCTAAGAAGCCGCCCGACTCACCTTGTCCATCTGAGCCTGCAGCTTCCCCCTGATCGTCTCGTTGTTGCGGATCATGTCCGCGGTCTGGATGGCGATCTCGCCGATGGCCTTCTGCGACAGTGCGAACGGCGTGAAGAACAGGTAGTCGCTGGGGATCTGGCACACCTTGACCGTGTCGGCCGGCTTGGCCGCCTGGTCGACGGCGCCGTCTGCCGAGTCCACCTTCGACTTCTTCTCTTCAACCTCGCCGCCACGCTTGCTCCTCCTCTTTGCCCGCTGCTCCTGATCCTGGTTCTCCGGCTTCGTCGCGCTGGGCACCTGGACGTCGCCGCCGATCTCCTCGTTGGGGATCTCCAGCCGCACGCCGCTCTCCACCGAGATGGCCACCAGCGCCGTGTCAACCCGCTCCACGCACGAGTTGGTCACGTCGCGGTACCCGTCCTCGACGGCCCCGTCGCCGCGCCCTGCCCCGTCCCTCAGCCGCGCGTTGCGCAGCTGCCGCTCCACCATGGCATCTAGCACGTAGTTGGCCATGTTGTACGCGTAGCCGTCGCGGATCGGGCTGGGCCTGCTCTGGGGCGGGGCCTTGTCGACTTTCTTGCCTTGGGTTATCGTCTGGGTCGCGGGGGTGTCGACGGCGGGTGAGGAAGCGGCGGCGGCGGCGTCTAGCTCGGCCCTCTTGCCCTCCTGGCTTTCCTCCTCGCCAGCCTTCTTGTTCTCCTTCCTGACCCACTCCACCAGCCCGTCGACGATGCGGTCGTTCCAGTGCTCCGTCAGCTCGGCCGAGTTGCGCATCTGCTCGGCCTTGGAGTGCACCTTGGGGAGCTGCGCCCTGAGGTCGCGCCAACCCGGCAGCAGGGACGGGTCCATGATGCGAGGGATCAGGAGCCGGAAGTACTCGAACGTGTCTTCAGCGTTGGTCCCCGCTTCTGATCCGTTTTCGGCGCTGCCCTCGTCCCTCTTCTCAGTCGGTCCCCCGGCGGGTGGCTCCTCGCTGTCCGCTTCGGGGCTGGTCTCCGGCACAGGCGGAGCTGGGACGTAGTTGATGTCAGACCATGCGATCGATCGTAAATCCGTCGAAGCCTCGTACAGCCGCTCGATCTGCTCGAATATATCTTTCGTCATGGCGTCTGCAGCAGCCTTTCCGGCGGGGATCGGCATGGCCGATAGCGACCACACGTCCCAGAAGCCAAAGTTGAAGACCCACAGCGTCTCTTTCGGCGCATGGCGTGGCTTGGGCATGGCGAGGAACCGGTCGACCTGGTCCTTCAGGTCGAGTGTCTGCCACTTGGGGGCATAAAGGGTTGACAGGTACGAGTAATCCATGCCGGGGCTGGACGTTTCTGCCGTCTCGTTGAGTACGCTCTCCACGCCTTGTGCATATAGCGCCTTGGAGCTGACGGACCACGCGGGAGAATCGGGTGACGGCGCCATGGAGATGTGCTTGGAGCACTCCAGCTAGAAGAAGAAATAAGACCTTAGATTGTGCCCCAGTATGGTGATGGTCAGCGGGGGATCGTGATAACTTACCTGAACGCAGAGCGCCTCTGTCCAAGACTTAGACCCCTCGAACTCTTGATTCTCCCCGATCGGCGTGCCGACGTCGTTCTCCCCAAACACGACTATCCTCAACCCGCCAGGTATGCTGTCATCTTCACCAACATCTATCTGCGGAGTTTGTTCGGCCTCCCCGGTCCAGAGATCGTGAGGTATCGAGTTCAACGCGCTGTCGCTCAGCCTCTGTGGCATGAGCTTTATCACGAGCAGCAGGCCAAGCAGCACGGCGGCCAGATTTAGAAATATCTTGGGGCCGCCCCTGACGCCCTTGTTGAAGAAGAAGCCGAGGAGGGATTGGATGCATGGCGTGTCTCTCAGGCGCTGCCCGGAACTTTCCTGCTGGGCCATGTCGGCCTGTTTTTGCGACTTCAGCATCTGGTTCTGTCCTGGTTTTGTAAGGTGTGACACAAGGAAAACAACGGCCCAAAATAAGGGCTCTGTTTGTTGACCGAATGAGAGGCTGACAAACCCTTTATCGTCGTTCGCCTCTAGTAACCGTACAGTAGTTCGCCGTGAGAAAACCAAAATTCAGGAATTGGCGGAATGCGCAGCGAGAGGCCGGTGGATGCCCTGTAGCATCGGCTGCCAAGAGACGCCGCTCGGTGATGTTTGCTCGGCTGCCAAGGCCTGTAGGACTGGTGCGACCCCCGGAAGCTCGGGGTATGAGATGTGATGCGAGGCGAGTGTGTTGAGGTGGTGGGTCGTACAGAAAGGGCAACAGGTCGCGTGCTCGAGTGGTAGGGCGCCTGGAAAGAGACCGGAAACAAGAAGACGGGGCCCAGGAAGCACGGAGACAATGGTGGTGTTGCCGGGAGGGAAGGCGGAGTGCTGTAGAGAAGCGAGCCAGAAGCCAAGAGGAGGACAATGTGGGATGTGTTCAAGAAGTTGGGAGGCACATGATTGTATGTACAACGAGAGAAGAGATCAGCGAGCCAAGAACCCACACGGATTCCTTGGCCCAAGCAGTCAGCATCCAGGAAGTGTACAGCGTCCAGCACCCGGCACCCAGCACCCAGCACACGCCAGCCCTGCGCGACACAGGACAGGACAGGGTGGGTTTCTGCGAGGGCGGGTTGTTGACGAGCGCGGCTCAGCAGTGTGTGATGCGCCGGGGGGTTGAGTCGACAATCCCATCGGGGATCGGATTCTAGTGGGCGGTAACACCGCAAGGGGGGGGAGGAGCGTCGTCACCGGTGGATCCGGCCTCAAACCTTTCACTGATCAAGCCTCCCTCTGGGCCGTCCAACCCCTGAGTCGTAGACCCCAGCATCCCGACCTGCCAGACAGCCAGACCGCGGTGCTCAAGTGCTTGGCCATGCGTCCCCACAAGCCGAAGCCCGGCATCCTGGGAGTGTCGCGTGTGAGCAGGCGAGCATGGCGTTGGATTTATTTTAAACATAGTAATCCCCTCCCCCAATCTCGAGCTTGTGGGTTGGGTTGCCGGGAAAGCGGGCACGAGCGACTCGCCGGGAGGCGCCTCAATCGACGACGTTGGACGGAGCAACGCCCCCGGCGGCTGACGAATTGTACACCGAGGCCGTCGGCTCGGCCCTAAACCGAGTGGCCAGCTCTTGTGTGTTTGCAACGTCCAAGCACACACCCGGTACCTGGCTGTGCCTCGTACCTTGTGCCTCATGGCAATAGGTGCGCCTTGCCTGTGAGACATGGCCGTCGTTTCCTGACACCAGCAGCGTCTGGGAGAGCAGAATGCTCACGTCCCAATGGGCTTAGCGTCTGGGAACCGTCATCATCTCACCATCCATTAATGAAAATTAATGATTGCGAGGGACTCGGACTCCGTAACAGCTGACTGGTGGGAAGAGGGAGGACGACGCGGCTGCAGTTGCGCGGCTGTGGAGCGCCTTGCCCATTGCGTGGGGTCGTGGCGCAGTTGCAGGGGAGGGGGAAAAGAGGTGCGTCTCGACTGGGGGTGGGGCAGGTACGGTAGATAGAGGGCATGCTGAGACTATAAGCGACGCGAATTACTATCTCTTTTATCCTACACTGGTTGGTGTCTTGACGTGCCGGTTAATAATCTGCTGTGTCTAGATGATTTTTGCTAGTATAATTATGCATACACAACCCCATACAACTACAGGTTCAAAATGCATAGACGGCTTCATCATTTGCTCACCAACCAGCCATCGCGAGCTACCTCCCTAAGTGCATAGAGACTCGCCCAACCCGTGAACACATAATATACAGACGTGTATATATATCCAACAGAACAATCACATCAACTCCGCTTTTCATAAGCCGTGACAACATCACAAACAGCCAGCCCTCAGCGAAGCTCCAGGTACGAACCCGCCAGCCCCGCGATCATGAAGCCGAGGAAGATGGGCCTCTGGGGGAAGCCGGGCCCGCCAAACTCGGGGTCGAGCCCGTCGGCCTCGGGGAAGTAGATGGCGGTCAGGCCGGTGAGCCAGTAGGCGCTGCCGGTGAAGGCGGCCAGGCGCAGCGAGAAGCGGTCGATGGCGGGCGACGGCCCCAGCAGCAGCGGCCTCCAGGTCAGGTACAGCGTCGCCAGGCCCAGAACCGTGCTGAGCCCGATGGTCTGCGCGTTGTGGAATCTGCAGGGCGACAAGAGGCGCGGCGGCGTCAGTCCTGCCTGCGAAAGCGTTTGATCGATCACTGGGCGGATATGGTGCGGTGCAGAGTGCATTCGTGTCCGTGCGTATGTGTTTTGTGTGTGTATGTGTATATGTACGGACTACGGTATAGTATAACTCACTTTGCATGGGGTGGCCAGCGGGGGTTCCGTTGATGGGTGTGGTTCATATCTGCAACCCACGCGCCGAAGAGGAGCCCGAGGCTGTCGAGGGTGAGGAGTGCGCGGCCCAACATGGTGATTGATATACAGCGTTGAATCACGACAGACGGCACATGTGTAACAAAAAGATGAGGTTGGCTTATGAAAGCCCAGTCGTAACACTGCGGCTGAACCGTGCCGGCTGGTCTACTTATACATACCCGGCGAGCACGTTGCACGTGTGAGGAGCATTGCTGCGCGTCGCGAAGGCCCGAGACTGATGTGTAATCCTGCAGTATTGTCGGACATCGGACCAAACTAGTCCGGCCGTCAAAGGTCTCAGAGCTGGGCCTTGCAAGACTGGGTGTGGAGGCGGTCGTGACTGGATGAGGTATCCATTAGCAGGTCGAGTATCCACGAGCCGAGTTAGAGTTCTGGGCAGACCCATAGGGAGAAGGTAGAGCAACCAACCATGAGTCTGGTCAGCGCTGATCGACTTGACCAGCCATGGTCGTTCGCCTTTGCCAGACGGGCTTAAGTCCGCAATGAGCGTGTTTGTTGGGTGTTGGAAGCGGTCGTACTCGTATGCCGATGGCAGTTTCTCCAAAACATCTTCACAGCTTGACACTTTCGAGCGCGGGTCGTCCCATCCCTCAACGTCCCATCCGATCCCTCCGGACCTCCGTGGAGGGGAACATTAAATATGTGCGAGTGCCATCGGAAGGCATCCCTTGTGTAAGCCTGATTCAGGGCTCATTCAGGAGATTAGATTTGTTTTAAAGATATCTGCATTTAGACATTTGAGAGGGTGTCTGCCACCTGGCTGTCCTCACTAAGGTTCTACACTATACTGTGTGCCCGTCTTCGAGTGGAGGGCCTTGTTGCCGAGATCATCTTCCTCTGGGCTCGGCAGCCAGAAATATTACTTCATCATCGTCCAACACATGCCTGTGATATATGACCTTCCCGGTCTATAGGGGGTTTCTCCATTGTCAAGCCAATGCAGAATGGCAGAATGGCAGAATGGCAAAGGGTTCTCCTCACTGTGTAGACCGTGCCCAACATGAGCGCCAGCACTGGCCGGCTATTTGGCCTGCTCAAGGCCTGCCACAGTGCTGTCCGCCTGCCATTGTAGGTGCCGCATGTTGGGGAAACACCTGGGGGTGGTGCCTGGCCCACCTGTTCTGCCAGACTGCCGGACTAATAATCAGGCTGCCCAGGCCGTCAGGGCTGTGGGACGACTTTGATGGGGTGCCGAACCCAAGCCCAGCCCCGCTTTCTTCTCACCAAGCATCACAATCCATCACTTTTCACAAAGCCCATATTGAAGAAATGAGTGAGCCCAGCTGAACCTGAATTGCGAACTGAACTGTGCACTGCACCATATCGTTTGGGCCCCCCCTCTTTTCAACCGAATCTCTGGTCTTCCTATTGTCAAGCCTTTTCAAACCACACACAAGTCATCCCTTTCCCATTATTCCTATACCTTTGTCAGGTCATCCAGCCATGCCCGACCGTGAAGCAAACACCGGCAGGTCTGCCTGCCTGTGCCAGAGCCATCAGCCAACCCTCTCTCTGATCCCCACTCTGCTTCCCTTCCTCCCTCTCCCCTTCAGAATCTGATCCCCCAAGACAGACACACATGCATACACAGAGAGGCAGACAGTGACCTCAGACCATCTCTCAGAAAGCAGAGTATTCCCACCTCCTCAGCTCCATCTCGCACCACGGGCACCACGGGCACCCCCCCCCCCTAATCCATCGTCTTTCCGGCTCGGGAGGCCGGGGGCATGACGCAAATCTCCCACGCCCTAGCCGCCAAGATGGGGGCCAGGAAATTGTCAGTCAGCGCATCCCATTTTGCGTTTGCCCTCGTGCCCTCCAGCCCTGAAACGGCCATCTCTCAAAGATGATGCCTCGCAGGTGCGAGCAGACGAACGAGAAAGAACTCTTACGACCTGAGTCTCAGGCCGTACAACGTGCCTCTCGACAGGATGTGGCAAGGGAGTGCGAAACACCCAGGGAGGTCGGGACGGGCTGCTGCAGTCTGACGCATGCACGCTGCGTGTGGAGGCAAAGTCCGTCAGTCCTGTCCTCGGGAAAGAACCCCCCAATCCCCCCTTTCCCACCCTCTCGGCCGTACACGAAGAAATCGACCTTAAAGCGACCAATCGGTGGAGACAGACCACAGCTGCTGTCTTTCCGCCAGCGAGGCCTGCCGAGGTGACTCGCCCGCCTGACTTGCAGAAGAGAACCCGCACGCACGGCTGGCCCCGGATTGATGGAAGACAACGCGAAGACCTCCTACGCAAGCAAGTCACATTCAAGAGCACGACACATTCACGACCACCGAATGCACACACCTCACTAAAAGAACATAAAAACAAACACACACGAAGAGAGGCAGTAAGCATGATCAAAAGCCATTTCAATTCCTCTGCGACCAACACGAATGTCGCCTCTTTCCTGCATAAAACGCCCCGTGGGGGTATGAGCCGATCGATGCGCCTACAATGCTGCGCACACGACAAAAGCCACGCCTGCCAATCCCTTTTGTTCGTCATTCATCAACATACCGCACCTCGTCGCCCCTCTTCCGAGAGAGAGTCCCCTGACGGGAGAAGAGGAAACCCAAGGTCCAGCGACAGCTCCTCGAACGCCATCGTCACGCTCTCTGAGGCTTGCCGCGGTGCGCCGGCTGACGAGAATATTATACATGAATATGGACAGTGTTTCTACACGGGTTTGGAGGGGCGCAGCTAAGAGCTATCGAGTCCCAGGTGTCGTCCAAGTGTCACCCCTGGGTGCCATAAGTCTGAGTCCGCTCCAAGAGAGGTCAGGCCGAGCTCCAGACAACTCGAAAAGGTCAACGGTGGCAAGAACGAACATCCATCTTTTGTCAAGCAGATGGAGCGGTTTGTCCGTCCTCGGGAGACTGCATGCACAGCAACAGTGGCCAGCTACTGGGTTGCAGCTACTCCTCTTCCGAAGAGCTTGCATCATCACTGTCATCATGCCGGTGACCACCCTGTGCGGTCTCGTTGGGCTCGATCGACGGCACCGGCTCCTGGCTACCGCTTCCGGGGCGCTTGTACGAATCCTTGAGTGCCTTCAGCTGCTCGAGCTTGCGCTCTTGCTCGGCCTTGCCCATGGGCTTGTTCTTCTTCTTCGCCGCCGACTTTGCCGCGTGGGAGTTTGCTGGAGCAGGGGCTGGCGCAGGCTCGGACTTCTTCAGCTGTTCCTTGTAGGTAGGGAAGGCTTTGAGCACCAGATCAAACAGCTTGACTAGGGCCTCGTCGCTGAGCTGCTCCATGTCCAATTCGAGCTCGTCATCGTCGGTCTCCTTGAAGCATCAATAATCAGCCATATCCAGGGAGGGGAAAAGAGTGTGGTACTTACAGTCAGATTGGTATCCTTCTTAATGATATCAATCGCCTTTGTCAGGCTGTTGCCATCTAGTCTGCCGATAGCATCCGAGACGATCTCTTTCTCCTCGTCGGAAAGTTTCTTCTTTGCAAGCTTCTTGGCCGGGCCGCCGCTCGCCTTCTTGGTGGGATTCGCATTGCCCGCAGCCTTCTTCGGGCCGGCACTTGTACCACCACTCGCCTTCTTCTTGGATGGCTTGGTGGCCTGCGAGGGCTTCTTCTCTCGCGAGTTTACTTCAGCCCGTCTCTTGATGATCTCGTCCTGGAGGGCCTGAATGACTGTCCGGCTGAGATCAATGGAGACCGAGTCAGGGTTGTCTGAGAGGAGTTGGTTGTTGAGTTCGTCGTTCTCCTTCTTCAGCCGCGCCATGGCATGGTCCAGCTTGCGTTGGGCCTCCTGGAAATCGACGGTGTTATCCTGCTCTGGCTCGCTCTCATCCTCTCCCTCCTCGTCATCTTTAGCAGCTCCACGAGGACTAGTCGCGGCCGCAGCAGGTGCTGTCGCCTGAGCGTGTTTGCTCATCCAAGCCCCCTTCTCCGACCACTTTCTCTCAAACAGCTTCTCCAGCTCTTTGCCCGCTATGTGGACAGGATGGCCGTCCGGGTTGAACTTGACGCAGTTCTTGATCATGAGGTGGAAATCTGCCTTGAACGCATTGGCCGACTCGTACTCTCCACTGTCCAGCTTTCCGGTCATGGAACCCAAGTCCATTGGCTGCTTGATGACGCTGTGATAAGTGGGGATATTCAGAGCCACAGGGTCCACAGGCTCCAGGAAGAATTGGTTCAGGGTCCAGTGTTTGCTGTGCTTCAGCTCCTTCAGAACTTCCTCACAGAACTTCATCTCGGGCTTGCGCTTGTTCTTGGTGTTTTTGGGCTGGAAGCCCAAGTCCTTGTTCTTGGGCGGATGAATGGGTCTCTTGGGCCGGTCGCCCGCATTCTTCGTGCTGTCTCGGCGGATGGTGGGCACACCGGAAGCAGGCACAGCAAAGACAGGTGAGTCAGAAACCTTCTCTGCAGGTGAGCTTGCCACAGGACGGGACTCTTTCTTTGGGGGAGGAGGTTGGTGGTGTCGGGGCTCAGCGTGCCGTGTAGGCATCTGCTTGACGTCCTGCTTGACGGGTTTCGCGGGCTCCTCAGCGGACACCTCTGCCAGCCTGATGTAGATCCCGTCAACTGTTGCCTTGGCCGCCCTGGTCACGTCGTGATCGGACCCGTTGAACTTGGTGGCATTCTCAATAATGAGCTCCACGTCGGTCCTAAAATCCGCCATGGCTGAGTACTTGTTTTCACGCAGGTTCTGTTCAATGAAGCTGATGTCCACAGGACGCTTAATCAGTGAACGGTACTGCTCCCAGACACCTGGCCACAGTGTCTGCACCGACGCTCTGAACATTTGTCCAGTCTTGGTCTTCTTGACAAGAGCCAATACTTTCTTGATCTCCCTGTTCTGGTAGGCCGTGATGGCATTGTTGGCGAGCGCTGGGTCATTCAACTTGCGAGACTTTCCGTTCACACTCAGGGCCACAGACGCTCCGGCCTGTGCCGGTCTCGCTGGTGTCGCGGAGCCGGAAGCTGGAGCTGGAGTTCCAGAAGGTGGGTCTATGGCCATTGCGTCCTGCCCGCCGGACGTGGCAGGCTGCGCTTGCGCCGCCTTTCCTTGCGCGCCATCTTCCCCTGAAGTCCTGACACGCTTTGCGAGAGGCTCGTCGTCGAAATCTTCCTCACGATCCCGAGCAATTTTTGCTGAGTTCTGCGATGGCGCATCGGTCATACTAGTGTCGACTGTCAAAGGAATGGAAGCAGCCTCCTGAGACTCGTCTTTAGGGGATTTGGGCGCGTTGGCGGTTGGCGAGACGGCATCACTAGCTGCCGCCTCACTAGCTGCAGTCGCCTGGGTGTCCTCTCCTTCCTCTGTCTTCGTCTCTGGCTCTTTCACTGGCGCCTCAGACATCTCCTTGTCGTTTTCATTGCTCACTTCCGCATCTACAGTCTCCTTCGCAGCTTCGGCAGCCGCCGGTGGTTGCACAGTCGTGGCTGAGGCCTCAACCGGCGCGCTGGTCCCCGCGGGCTCTTCTGCCACCTTCTCTGCAGGTTGGTCGGGGATCGGAGATGACTTCGCAGCAGGTTCGGCCGGGGGTGAAGGCGCCTGGGCGGACTCGGCCGGTGCATCGACCATCTCTGTGTCCTTGACCTCGTTTTCGTCCGCATCTTTGCTCAGTTTTGTTGACTCAACCGCATCTGCTGCCTCAGCTGCGGGCGGCGTCATGGCAATTATGTGTTGGTTGGTCGCGAACGCGTCCTTGTTCTGGTGCTGGTTCGGCTCTGGAGTTCCAGCGCTCTTCAGATCCTCTTTGGATGCTGATGCATCGGCTTGATGATTTGTGGTGGCACTATCAGCCGCATCGGGGCCGTCAACGGGTGTAACGTGGCTGCGCGAGTTGACGCGTTAGTTTGCCGACCGGCTGCAAGAGTATTGTGAGGGTTGCAGGATACAGGGACCGTGGTGTGGGCGACCACGAATCTATCTACATGTAGAGCGCATCGACGACAAGGTGGGGAGGACGCGAACAGCGGGCAGTGGGAAGACAGAGGACTAAAAGCCAGGCATGTGGGATTTATGGTTGGATGCGACTCACCCATTGACCTCCAGGCTGTTACGCTCGTCGGGGAGCGCAGTCGCGGCCGAGGTGGCCATGTCCAGCGAATGCGACTTTTGGTCGAGAGCGATGGGTTCAGGCTGCGACGTCATTACTGCCATTCGGGCGGACTGTGGATGCTGCAAATCGGCTCAGCGGGCGCGTCGCGACATGAAAGGGAAGCGGCGATTAATTGGGCACGAGCTTCGGGGGTGCGGCGGAGTGACTGAGATGCGCGCGACGGGAATTGTGGGGCAGGCGCGTTGCGACAACGGTGCACCAACGGCCGTTTTGGGCGGGCGTGCGAGGGGTGTAAGCTGGCAAAAGTGGGCTCAGACGGCGGGTGGGAAATGCGCGACGACGCGGACGATAAGAAATCAAACCGTCCAGGTCATGCACAAAATTTAAATGTTGAGGTGGTGGATGGGGAAATGGTGGTTGCGCCGGTGTGTTTTTTTTGCCTGAGGCTCGTGATAGCTTGGCGCGGCGCGGGATTGGGGATGCGAGATGCGACTGGGGGAGCAGAGGAAGAGAGGAAGGCTGAAAATCAAAAATGCAAAAGGCAAAGAGCCAAAAGGTGAATCAATTTTAGCTTGGGCTAGCCTTGAAATGACGCGCCAAGTGGAGGCTAGCGGCAGCAGCGGGAACTCGGTGGTTGGTTTTTCCCAGCCGTCCCAGCGCTACAATTGGCTGGCGCAGGGCAGGTTGCGGGGCCACGGCAGGGATCAGGAGACGTACCTTCTGTCGATGGTGGCTTCCGGTGGTTTACCTTCTAGGCTCAGAGCTCGAGAACGGTAGCAGCAGGCACATGCCATGCCCGTGGAGGGCGGGGGAGGTACCCTATTTATCAAGCGCGCAATCAGCTCCAAGGGGGGGGTCCAATGAGGGGGAGGGGGGACAGCTCCCATTGCTCTTCCTTTTCTGAGCGCTGCTCGTGATTGGGCTGCGCTTGAGACGGGTGCCACCAAGCCCGACCAGCGACCAAGCAACTAGGCTCCTTGACAGAGCCGGGAAAGGGTGGTCCCTGCAGACCGTCTTGTCGAGGTGCAACTTCTCATTTCGACTAGCAACTAGCACCTCTCTCACCAGGCTGCCGAGATACATCTCCAAACCCTCGATACCTACATCTTTTGCTCCATTTGGTGCTACCTAGACCGTGTATCTACGCACTTTTCATGGAAACAGGGCACTGACGACCTCGAGAATCTCTAATACTCCAGTCTACGGTGACAACTCGTGCCATCGGGCCTTTCTCTGCCCGATCTGACTCGAAGGTGCAGCCGCGCGCACGGAGGCCTGATTCGACACCACGGAACAACAGTACCAAATGGAAGACAAGATGGCGTGGCCAAACCTGTGTGCAGCATCACAACAGCGGCCATCAGTCTAGGTAGGTCGATAGATTATGTATGTCCGGAGGGCTTGCGTGGCAAGCGATGCAGGCAGACGTCTTGGTCAGGCAGAGGCAAAGTCCCCGAGACAAACCTGGGCCATACACGGCGGCAACCCGCCACCGTTTGTGCAAACGCTTTGACGGCTGCTAGTAAAGATGCGTTCGAATTCTTAGTCTCACATGGACCTTCCTTAGATCCGCACCGGTGGCCACGATAGAACAAAACTGAGATGCTAATGACTGGAAGCAGCAGCGAAACCTGGTAGGTGAGAGGATGGAGAGCAACAAGATTCTGTCACACTCCCGCCGCGACGACGCGTGTGGTAAAGCAAGGCGACCTTAACTGCTGCTATCTTATCGCCAGTCCTGGGCTGCTGACTCAGGCAGATCAGCACAAAGCAAGAGTACTTCCACATGCCATTCAGGCGCCCACTGAGAAAGCCAAACACATCTATAAGCATACCCAATACCTGAATCTCATCACTCAAGGAAACCATCCTACTACTTATATTTCTCATTGTTTAGTTAGTTTCTTGGAAGATTTCTTTCTCCTTCTTGTTTCCCAAGCCAGGCATGACTTCACTGGATTTGGAGTTACCAAGTTGGGCCCTGTGAAGTGATCTCTGGAAATACCTAGGTACAAAAACTCCACATTCAATGCCTTCAGGTAAGGCAGAGCAGCCAGTTCAAGAATATCACGCAGGCTCATTCAGAACTTTTCTCATGCATAACTGTGACATGTTTCATTGAGATATACTTGAATGTGTCCATGTCAACGAAGAGCATGCTGGATTGTGAACACACACCAGAGGTACTCGATGCCTGGCGCGGGCGCGCTCGGACCATGTGTGGGCACATGCACTGGGAAAGGAAGTCGGTAAGGCCTAAAGAGGGCAGAAAAGTTCCTCTGCAAAAAAGTTCCCGCCGTGACCTCCCCCAAACTCTGCTCACTGCCCGTTCACCCTATCAGCAAATCAACCGCACATCGATCTCTGCCAGGACTCCTCCATTCCCTCCTCTGTCTTGAGCGCCCATTGCCCGACGTTCTCGGAAAACAACGACAGAGGATACCATTTACAATCCTCCGGGCTCCTCCAGATAAGGAATCATGGCCACAAAGAGGAAGCTTGCCAAGGTTGCTGCGCCAGTCCAGCAGAGCACCAAACTGCCCAACTCCACCAGGATAGACGAGACCAGAACATCAGTCACAGTGCCCATACCTGCAAAGTCCAAAGCATCAAAACAAGTCGAGACAATCGAGATCTCAAGTGACTCGGAGAGCAACTACGACGACATCTCCGACGTGGACGATGATGAGGTCGCAGAAGAGCAGACTGCCCGGTCGCAAGGCGACGGAAAGCCGCAATTGGATGGAAATGAGGACACCAAGATGCAAGAGGAGGGCGAGGACTCAGATGCAGAGCCCACATTCGGCGACCTGATCCGCAACCATGAGACCGTGGATGTTGCTGCTGCCCTCGGTGGCAGGCAATCAACCGATGCGAGCACCCCACTGACAGCCGCTCCTCAACGACAAATAGCACCTCCCTCCACCTCTTCCATCGGCATAGTACTCGCGCAGGCTCTGCGGACCGACGACGCTGACCTTCTCGAGTCCTGCCTGCACACCTCCGATGCCACCGTCATTCGCAACACCATCCAAAGACTAGACTCCAGCCTGGCAGGGGCTCTGCTCACACAGCTCACCTCACGTCTCCACCGGCGCCCTGGCCGTGCACACAACCTCATGACCTTTGTCCAGTGGACACTGATCGGCCATGGCGGCGCATTGGCAACCCAGCCAGACATCCAGAGACGGCTTGCCGAGCTGAACAGGGTACTGGAGGAGAGGACGCGGGGCCTGAACAGCTTGCTCGCGCTGAAGGGAAAGCTGGACATGTTGGAGGCACAGATGACTCTGCGCCGTGGGAACAAGTCTCGTCGGGCATCGGGCAAGGACCACGACGACAGCGACAGCGATGACGACGAGGAGAATGGTGAGGAGGAGGGCCTCATTTACGTGGAAGACCAGGAGGACGACACCACATCGAACGGTCTGCCACGACGGAGAGGGGATGACGAGGATGACGACTTCCCTGTGGTCAACGGGGTCGCCTCCGATTCCGAGGAGTCGGGCGATGAGGATGAGGATGATATGGACGTCGATGAGTTCGCAGAGGAGTCAGTGGATGAGGACGAGGTGGATCACGACGACATCGAAGAGGATTCGGCTGAGGAAGACGAGAGCGAGGCTGAGGTTGCGCCCCCTGCGAAGGTACAGAGGAAGAGCAGATCCTCCTTTTCGAAAAAGAGGTAAATGGGGTTACCGGTACGGAGTTTGAGGGAATAATAGAGTTGTACATGATGATACCATTATCATCCATTTCATGAGGATGAAATCAAGTTCAGGCCATGGACGTCTAGCAATACGAAGCGGCTGTACCTCTGAGGATCTGGTCCTGCACTGGGAAGTTCAGATCAAGCCCATCATATCAAGAATCTGCAATTAGCAAACATGCACAGCTCCTCAAGCCGTGGTTCGGATTGAATAAATCCATAGATTCTGAAAGTTACCCAGCCTTTGCTGCCTCGTTGACGAGATCACCTTTGCAGAGTAATCTTCGCAGCATAACCTGTCCAGGCGGTAGTCTGGCGGGAAGGCTGCTGGCCCAGAATCTCAACTGCTTCCCAACAAATCCCCTCAAAGAACGCGATCCATCAGCAGTGGGTACCCGACTGGCGGCCCAGTATCACGTTCCAGCCGCCGGCGTCAAACGCCTGCCCCAGAGCCACGTCCTTCCAGTGTCCATGATCCCTCATCTCAGCCTTGCACTTCTCCTTGATGGCATCTGCGTACGTGGCCATGGTGGCCCAAGGGACCTGTGTGTCGACCTGGTTGTCGTTGCAGCCGTAGATGGCGAGGTTGTTTGAACAGCTGTAGCGGAAACACCAGCCTCCACCGGGCTTGTTGCCCAAAGTGGCGTTGCCAGCCATTTTCCTGAGGTGGTCGGCGACCTTGTCGTAGTTAGCCAGATTGGACAACTGGTAGTTGTTGACCTTGCAGTAGATGGCACTCTGTGTATGGATCAGCATGGTTGCAGGAGATGCCAGGCTGTGTTCTGGTTGTCACTTACTGGGTCACTGGCCTCGGAGAAGGTGTCGTTGACCGCCGAGGAAATAGTGCTGGTGGACGGGGAGACGTTGGTTGTCGGAGCAGAGGTGTTGTCAAAGTCCATGGACGCCATTGTGATGGAGAGGAGGAGGGCGGCAATCAGTGCCAGGAGGTTCTGCTTGAGAGGCATTTTGCTTTTGTTCTTCTTGATCTCTTGCTGAGGACAAAGAGGGCGAGACGGAGTGCAAGTGATGGGTAGGGTTGGTCTGTAGAAGGAGCTTTGGATGCAAATCGAATTTCTGAGGGTTTGGTTGTCTCTTTGTGTGTGGAAGTCAGAAGATTGGTGACTTGTGCGTTTTCGTCCGAACCCTTCGCAAGAAATCTGTTTGGATTGATCGCGAGTGCAATCAGATAAAAGGTCTGTCTAATTGGGTGTGTTACAGAAGCAACGGATGGACCAGCTTTGGAAGTAGCTACCATCCTACATATTTAGCCTGTGACTTCCTAACTTGGACACCAATGGATGTCATCTTGCACGGAAGGTACCTGATATCTCGTTTGCATGGTGAGGAGCCCTCGACGGATTTCCGGTACGTCAACAGCCCTTATCATTGCTGATGCCCACAATCACATTCCAGCCGTCCGGATGGAATACTTGACCCAAAATCCTCTCTGTCCATCTACCGTGGATCCTCCTCTGAATGGTGCAATAGTTGCGGACGTGTTTTGCATATTCAACTATGAACGACCAAAGGACCTGGACATCGTGGGACTCGTTGTCGTTGCAAACGTAAATGCCAATGTTGTACTCGCAGCTGTAGCGCCAGCACCAGCCTCCGCCAGATTGGTGGCCCAGGGTAGCACTGCCTTTGAGGCCCTCGAGATGCTTGATCAGGCTGTCGTAGTGGTCCGTACCACTATCTCGGTAGCCAGGAACATTGTGGTCAATGTTATACTGTGGGGGAGTTAGTGAGAGGTTGTTGGCGTGGATACATGACAAGATGCTGCTTACCGGCCAGGCTGTTTGGTTATGGAGTTCATCACTAGTAGGTATTGCTGCAACCATGAGTAGGAGGCTGGCAATGAGCATCAGCAGGCTCTGTTTGCGGGACATGCTGTCTTCCGGTGCTGCGGATGGCAGTTGTTGGATGGTGGATGCTCGTAAAGACAAATCTAGGCAGATGCGGAAATCCTGCAGTTCTAAATCCCATGTACATTGGAAGCCTTCTTAAATGAACAAAATTTCGGGGCAGTCAATGAGTTGTCCTCCCTCCTGATTCACCGTTTCCTGCTTCACTGTCACTGATCCAGAGTGATCGTATGTTATGGGAGCCAAGTGTCCCGGCAAATTGTTATCCAAGGTGACTGTAGCTGGAGTTGGAGATTCACTCATCTGGTATTTACCAGATTTGACAGTCCACAATGGAGGTCATTTAGAAAGTACCTACATGTATCTACGTAGGTAGCCATGAACCACATATGAAACTCAAACGTACAACATCAAATACCAAGTATACTCGCTCCTCAATTCCTCCGCCCAAGATTTAATATATGTGTTTCTGATTTCGACGAATAAACGTGCATTAATGTGGTAGGCTGCCAGCCAGCATGTCTACCAAATCACATCCAAATTATGCTATTTTGCCTTGGAACAACAAGCCAGAGAGCAAAGAGAGCCGTGCAATTTTGTCCTTATGTGCTTTCTACGAACAGCTTGTAGTAGGCGATTTTGTTACTGGGCAGTGTGCTTTGAATGGCATCCATGGGTTACAAGTACATGAATCTTGATCCTCACTATAAGCTCAGGAGTATCATATCTTCTCTTCAACCGCAATGTTGCAAGAACATTGTTCATAAGTAGAAGCATGACTTAGAAGAATCTACGTTCAAAGATACTGGCCATAAATATTGAATCTTATTTGGAGGTTGGAAACCTTATACTTTGCCACTTGATTTTGAGTTTTAAATGTCAGTGTTGGATATTGTAGATGAAGGACGCTTAAGGCCATTATTTCCTCAATTATATATAAATATGGGCATCCTTGTAAAATCATTCCCTAATCCTCTTCTCTTTCTTAATGCAATATACATTACATATCAACAGTCAGCATGGGATCAAGGCATTATTAGGTAGTTTGGCTCCCTTTTGATAAAATGCAGGGGCAATGTTTACCATATAATGTTCACTATTTCAAGCTAGGCTGATGAATTGAAGATATTCTGTATTATCATGAAAACTTTCTTCAGAGCCTCACAGCTACTTAGATAGCAATCAGAAATTTGCTTCCAAATGCCATGACAAGTGAGCCACAATCATTGATTGAGGAAGTGCCTGGGCAGAGAGCTTCTTCTTTGAAATTACAAATGTGGAGCAACGCGGCATCGCCGAACAGGGACGGACGGTTAGCTACCGTCGGAAAATCCGCAATGCATAAGTAGATACCGTTGACGCAGACGAAGATCTTAGGCAACGTGATGCTGTGCTACCTCATGCAAGTTACCGATCGTATACGATGGCAAGCTTAGACAAGGGAATGTGCATTAGGGTACAACAGACATGCAGCCTGAAAGAACAGTCAAGTTGGAAAAAATGCAAGACTTCCCACGGCCGTTTGCTCTCCTCACATGCAGAGTATGTTGATCTGACTGCTCATGTCTCTTCTTTGACCCTATAGTCCCCATGGAATCATACAAAAAGACTATGTTCGCCCACGGATGATCTGTTGTGTTCCTCACGCCAACTCATACACTTCAAACATTCTGAAATGCAAACCCTGGTGCCTCATATTGCTCTGTACCTTCCCGAATGCCAGCAACATTGCATCTGCCCAAAACGCAGGCCGGCTCTCTAGAAGCCACCACCCGGGGCGCAGGCTGTCCCGTGCGATCGAGATCATGGCAATCACGAGCAAGCAGCAGGAGCCCGGCACCGGCAATCACGTCTCGGAAGCGGCCAAACCGCATGGCCTGGTTCTCGAGGAAATCAAGAGTTTTCACGAGTCCCTAGAGTCGGAACGAGTACACCGGGTGCTGATCAGATGGCGCAAGAGGAAGCGCGAAGAGGAACTCAGCAACGGGACCGCAATACTGGAGAAGATACTTCGAACGCTCCATGAAGAACTCGAGAGCCGCAAAGAGCGAGCAGAGCTGTGGGACCGGGCCCTAGTCACGGAGCTCCAACCAGACAGGGCCCGCCGGGAACTAGATGGGCGCGCCGCTGCGTCTGCCCTATCCCTCGAGAAGCAGACACGGTTTGTGCACGCTGTTGCCTCGGTCTTGAGCATTGAGGTGTCAGGCGAGGAAGTGGGAAAGATGCTGTCAAAGACAACGGCCTCGACAGCTCCGGCCGCGGAGCCGTCCAGATCCATGCCGCCAACACCTCCAGCCGAGCAGAACAGCCCTGTCACTGTTCACGACACGAGAACACTACACGTCGACACCCACGTCCGGGACTCTGATCCCAAGAGACTGCCGGTTGCACCTCGCATACCGGCTTCAAGACCGGCCAGCCAGGGTGGAAGCCGTGACGACTGCACGACTCACTTGCAAGGTCTTAGGCCACAGGGGCAGGGCGATGTAAGCTCTCGATCGCCTCTCTTATGAGGATTCGTTCAGCTAACACACTCGTGCAAGAAGACCAGGTCTCCAACCCGAGCCCAAACGGCTGATCACTGCGCTTCGACGCCGCCCACCAAGAAGTCGAGAACAGACGGCCCATCGGCCCTGAAACCAAATGCTCCCGAGAAGAGACCTACCCGTCCGGCGCGCAATATTCGTGTATCGGACTGAAGGAAGCCGACGCCGGAGAAAGTGATCTGTTGCCAGGAGGCTCTTGCTCCGGCAAAATTTACAGAGGCGTGAATACCCGCTCGTGCTCGGAGACCTGTCCATCTCGGGTTGGAACAACAACGAGACTGTACGGCCGCCGGAGAAGAAATGCAATATCGGCAGTCGGCTTAGACTCTGAGCGAGATCGGATAACGCGCAGGTAGCCGTGACAGGTGCTCGTTTGGGGTGGTTGCCTCGAATACGATCCACGCCAATGGTCCCTCCCCCCTTCATCCTCTGACTTAAAAAGTGACACGGGAATCCTGCCGAAAATGAGGTGCAGACGTGTGTGAAAGAATGTGGAGTGCACCTTGGCACAGGATCTCATAGGGCCTATTTGTCGACTGGGAGGGTATGCACAGTAGATCATATGCGAACCATGGGAGACGGGGCCACTAGGCTCTCAAGGGCGACTGCCCCGGCAATTGTGATGCTCGCCTACTGTGCTCTGAATCGCCACACCTTCTTCCAGCGCGTCAAGGCCATCATGGTGATGACTCGGTCGTGGATGGCACGTTAGAGGTGTTGGGATGCTACCCACAAAGGGTATCGACGGAAGGTGACGAGGCGATGTTGGCGCTTAGAATATTTGGCATCAGGTCATCAACGCGTGCCATGTCTCATATGTTGCCGGATTCAGCTATGAAGCATCGTTGCTTCCTGGCTTGGAGCTGTGATTGGGTCGGGTGGCTTTCCCTAGTGCCGGTACTTAGTCGTGGGATGGGTGGCCCGATCCGACCAGATCTGATCAGTCATGCCCTCCAGCCAGAATGCAAGCCGTTGGGGACCTGCATTCGTGATCCGGAGGCTCCAAAAGATTGATGTGATTTGCTGTAAAATCGTCTGGGTCTCGCCAATAGCGAAGGATGGACAACTGCCATCATCCTTGCCCATCCCTCCTCGACGTGAGACTTGGTGTTGACGTGGAAAAAGAGAATCGATCAAGATGACCTAGTACAAGGCAAGCGAGGGATCTTATAGAGGGCAGGGCCGCCGGCTGTGTCTGCAGGAATATCTGGTCGAGCGAGACGTCTTCATCTTGTTCAACTTGACTCAAAACCAGCGCCCAGGTCCTCCTCCGAAGCGTGCCCTGAAGAGGCATCCCAACTTACATTGTGAACATGCAATGGACCGTCATGACCGTCATACCGCTGGTCAGCCTGATCCTCACAGCCATCCTTGCGCCACTTGGCTGGTTGCTCCAGCGATACTGGACCTCGAAGGGTGAGTCGTGCCTCTCATTGTCTGTTGATGCCGGATCCTAATTCGGCGCTCCAAGACAACCGCAGAAGATGTGAACCTGATGAGGTTGAGCTGATACACGGCTATGAGATAATTCAGCGGACTCGTCGACCAAATTATGGAAGAGGATGGCCAGTCTGAGTGGTTGCGTCCATGACATCCGCGTGGCACTCAACTCCACGATTCCCGACATCGACGTCGCGAAATATTCAAAAATACCGGCGATGTTGAAAATGGTGGACGATTTGCCCACATGTTCGAAGCTGAGTGATTGAGGTGGGCATACGGGATGGTCATTGTCTCTGCGCGGCTTTTATTGGACATGTCTATGTGAGAAGTTGTACTTTGGTTGCGGTTCGAGTCCTGTTATTCTGCATTAGATCCGGCATTGATAGAAAAGACGGAGAGAGACCGCAAGGTCATTGGGAGGACACCAGCGTGCCCCCGGCGAAGAACAGTTGAAGCAGGCAAGAGGCCTGATTCTGCAGTATTCTTTCTTACATTTCGCAATTCAAGTTCCATAAGTCTGTTCCTTCAAAGGCCCTCTGGGGTGCCTCTCAACGACGCCATCCTTTTTGGAGACAGATAGGTCGGGAAGCCAGTGAGACTTGGTTTCGATGTACTGCTCCTTGTTCGGCTCCCACCACTCAGTTCCATTGTCCAGAGTGCCGCTAAGGACGGAGACAATCTCTTCCACGACAGGCGTGGTGATATGGGTCGGGCTACCGCAATCGCCACAGAAGTGCCTGTATAGGGGCTGTCCGGAGTCCGTATGCGTGTCCTGGAATGTCTTTGGTGTGCCTGAGGTCAGGGTAAAGAGCTGCCTTGGGAAGATGCTCGAGTTGACCATGTGAGTACCGCTTGATTTCTTGCAGTTCAAGCAGTGGCACATAACATTGTAGATCGACTTATCGGCAGCAAGTCTGTACCGAACCTTGCCACAGAGACAGCCGCCTTCCAGTTTGTTTTTCTCAGGCATGACCAAGTACTTCGAGGTTGCTGTATCTGAAAGCTGAAGGGGTGGGGTAGGAGGTAGGTAGGCGAGTTGGTGTCGCCGGGCCGAGGAACAACAATTGGAGACCTATTCTAGAGCGCCAGTGACATTAACAGTGGAATGACGTCCGCTGTGGGACACTGAAGCTCCCCCGCAATCCAGATGCCTTGGGAGGTGGGGCACTCGAGCAGGGGTCTTCGGAAGCAACCGAGCTCACTTTCAGCTCCAAAACTTTTTTTTCTTGCACGTCTCGAGGCAGGTTAGTCGTCCACGACGGCATTCACACCACAATCGACGGCGTGGAATATGGAGACACACTCCTTGATCGAACCCAACTCATGGGTCACATTGCGGCTGCCCAATGGGACCAACCGTCTGCTGCAGATCATTCCCAATATGTACGGTCTTGTTCCTCCCCTGGAGATCTCCCTCACCAGTCCATGATACTGACAGAGTACCTTGACGGACACAGGATGATCTCGCTTGGCAGATATGGCTCATTCCCAAGCAATCTCATGATACACCGGCCCTACCACCTTACCTATGAGCTCAATGAGAAGAGCCCGTCCAGCGACACCTTCACACGCTTGCGCGTCGTCCCCGCTTCCGAGCTCCACGCCGACGTCCTCGCAGAAGAAGAGGCAGCAGCCTCATCCTCGTCTCGCCCGGACAGCGCCGCCCCAGAAGAGTCTATAATATCTGCTACCGACGGAATAGAGTACAGTCTGGTTGACAACGAGACTGGCGCTGTGGTGGTGCGGTCCAATCGTGAGATCATCGACGACAACGCCCGACAGACCTTGACGTGGCAAGAAATCGAGGCTTTAAAACGCGATGGTACCGATTCGGGCAAGGATTTGATTGCGAAGCTCATGCTGTCGCATACGGGCATGGACCAGAAGACGACATTTAGCATGGCCAAATACAAGCTGCTGAAGGAGAAGAAGTTCCTGCGCAGGTTCACGGTGCTGCCGCTGGACGTGAGCAACTTCGGGAGCTACGCGCTGTACGAGAGGGATGCCAACAAGATTTTGGAAATGAGGGAGGAGATGGTCGGCCTCTTGGGCTGCTGGGCCAATGTCCATTATAGTGGCGTGGACCATGCTGAGCTCGGCGACGCGCGCCAGACGCCGGCGAAGACAGAGCAGGAGGAGATGGAGGAGATCAAGCAGCCGAAACAACCTGAGGGAACAAGGTATCTGGTAGTGGACGACACGGGCGGCTTCCTGGTCGCTGCGCTGGCTGAGAGGATGGGAGTTCTATACCCGAAAACGACCGAAGAGAAGGAGGCCAACGATTTACTACAAACACAAGACGCTGTCCAGAAACTGGTTCCCGCACCCAAGAAACCTGAAGCCGAAGACAGTGTCATGGCGAATACACAGGAGGTACCTCAGCCAGAATTGGCACCTGCTGTCAAACGAGATCACGACGGGAATCCAAAGGACGACGAACAACACAAGCCCTCGGATGGCGCAGAGAAGCCTAAGAAGCGTCCAATACAGCGGAAACCTGATTTTCACATCCCCTTTGCAACCACCAATACTATGACCCTGGTTCACACCAATGGACAGCCCAATCTCACAGCCCTCAACTACTGGGGCTACGACAGCACGAATCCCAACCACCCACCCCATCCTCTCCTCAACCATCTGTTGCCCCTTAGCTGGCTCCAACTCATCGAGCCCGAACTCGACACCGTTTACGCCACCGAACCTGTCATCAAGACTGCCGAGGAGGTGGCGTCGTGGAAGGCCAACCGGCGGGGAAATTACCACCGCAAGCGGAGAAGGTGGGCCCGCACGCGGTACATCGCCGACACGGCGCGCGCAGGCGACTTCAGCGGGCTGGTGGTGGCCAGCGTGATGGACCCCATCTCGGTGCTGCGGCCCCTGCTGCCGCTGGTGGCCAGCGGTGCGCCGGTGGCCATCTACAGCCCGCACGTGGAGCCCCTGGCGCAGCTGGCCGACTGCTTCAGCGTGGCGCGGCGGGTGGCGTTCAATGCGCAGCCGGACGTGGTGGGCGGCCGGACGGCGGAGGAGCTGGAGCGGTGGGAGGGGACGGACGACTTCCCGCTCAACCCGACGCTGCTGCTCGGCGTTCAGCTGCACACGAGCCGCGGCCGCAAGTGGCAGGTCCTCCCCGGGCGGACGCATCCCGTCATGACAGCCAAGGGTGGCGCCGAGGGCTACGTGCTCACGGGGTGGAAGGCGAGGCCGGCCGAGGGTAAGATCGCCGCCCGTGGCAAGTTCCAGAAGAAGGGGAGGTCTGCGGGCATCGGCACGGCCGAGGGCACGCCCGCGGCTGAGACGGCGACTGCGACCCCAGCGAGCGTGGAGGCCTAGGAGGCCGAGGTGGTCCTGAGACATTCTTCTTAGGAGTGAGCGGCTTGCCTTGTTGCTAGCGCTCTCGGAGACCTCAGACGAGATAGATAGGTACATATTTCATGGAATGAATGATACCCCCCGGTTGTTTGGTTTGGGACACGGGATCGCCGGGACTCGTACCCTGGCAAGTAGTCTAGACAATGCGATAAAATTCTCAGCGGCCTCTCGCTCTCTGGCCAATGACCGATAGCTACTTTTCCTCCTGATGTCTTCTAGACAGGTGCTCTGGCCGGGGTGGTCCCTCATTGTACCCGGCCGAAATTCGGTTGTTTGGTCGTTTCACCACAAGATACGCATGGCGGTGGTGTACTTTCAAAACGCTCCTCTAAAGACCCCGCTCACTCGGTTCCTGCACTCGTCCATGGTAGGCCTCCCTCACTCACAGCGACTTGCCCATGAACTTCCTCTTGTTGAAGCTCAGCCACCACTTGCTCGGCTTGTCGTCCTGGTCGGCGTAGACGCGCGCCAATAACCTCGTGGCCAGCTCCTGGCGCACCTGGGACATGTACTGCTTGAGCTGCTCTGCGTCTTGCCTGTCGCGTGGGGGCTCGTACATCTACGGAGCCACGTCAGTCTCACTCTTCCTCACCTTCCTTCCTCGACCCCAAGGGTACTCAAGTGCTGGATCGATCGGTTGATGATGGTGAAAGAGAACTGCAACGAACCTGGTTCAAAGGCCAGCCCGGGTCGCCGGGGATGGCAAACTGCAGGTCCAGAGCCAGGTTCATGACATCCTTGGTGGCGGCCCTGACATCGGCGTTGGGCTTGATCTTTGTCAGGCAGTCGCTCACGAACCAGATGCCGTATACGAGCAGGCGATCGGCGTAGCCCTGCAGCTCGAAGTTGCGGAAGAAGGTGTTTGCGCGGAAGAGGGCGAGCACCTCGTCGAGGATGTCGTAGCTCTCAGACTCGGCGTCGGGCGACTCGTGGGCGGGCAGGGGCGGGTTGGGAAAGGGGAGTGTGTAGGCGGGCCCGCGGGTCTTCGTGCGCAGGGGGAGCAGAGGGAAGTTCCCGATCAGGCGCGGCTCGTTGGGGTCGGCATTGAAGATGGAGTTGTAGGCCTGCAAGGGGCGGAGGGAGGGCGAGAGTTAGCTGGTGTCTTGGGCCTGCGCTGCGAATGGCTGATATCTGGCTAGGGAGTGGGCAGGACAGGACAGGACAATGGATGGACAGATGGACGGCCTTACAGGCATTGTGACTTATGCGCCACCAGGCAGGCTATTGCTGGTGTGGTTGTGGTTGACGTTGGCGGGATGGTGAGAAGGTGAAGCTGTGGAGGGGTTGGATGCCTCTTCGTAGCTCTCTCTACGTACTGCCCCTGACACGACTGACGAGCAGTTGACTGACGACTGAGCGACTGACGTCTCTCCTTGGCGGACATGGAGTGAGCTAACCGTTTCTGGAAGTCTGGAGGAGCTAACCGACATGGGTTAGCATCGGAGTGGACAGATCTGAGTCAGCGGCAGCGGCTAGGCTCGGGGGCAGGATGAGCCACACTTGAGTGCCTGCTGCTAGGCCGCTGCTCCACCCAATCCACGTCTCCCGCCAACTGCCGCAGCGGATAATGTGTGAGGCTGGTGCCTTGTGGTCATGTGAGTTAGCGTCAAGGTCGTGAAAGGAGCGGGATGGGGAGAGAACTGGATTTGGGGTGAGGCCCCCAAAAGGTGGGGTGGCAAGTCGCAAGCATCCAAGCTGCTGGCCGCCCGTCCATTGGCTGCCGGGCTGGTTTTGTGTGCTGTCAGCGCGTCACTCTGCCTACATCTGGGACCATGTTCTTGTTGCCCGTCCTCTCATCCTGGGCATCCTCGCATCCTTTTGGTGTGGACGGGTGTTACTGCACCGCACTCATAAAGGGCGACGCGACCCCCTGGCCACCACTTCTGCCGCCTGGTTTTCCATGCGCGACCCGTCTCAAGCCCCATTCCGCGACCGTCCATCAGTCTCAGTCAACCATTTTATCACTCTCCCGCTCCATGACTGCCTGCATCTTTAATCCCACTGCCTTGCCCTCGCGAACGCGTCGCAATTTCCTGCATTTTGTTTCAAAGTGCCAAAGAGCCACCAACAAGCTGCAGGCCTGCAGTGTGCAGGGGCCCACTTTTGCGTGCAGCTTTGACACTTGATCGCCGTGTCGCCTTGCGAAGAAGCAATCCAGCATTCAACAGCTGCACCATCCTGCAAGGGGCCATCGCCCACTGTTGCAATCCGGGTGTCCTCCTCCTCCGTCGGCCAGGACCCTCGTCCAGAGACCCATCTCAATGCAGCAATTATTAGAGTAAGTTATCCGCTCTCCTATCCCTTGCGCCTTCAGTACAGTATCGCGCTGCCGTCTCCTTTGTCGCGGCCCACATCACAAAGAGACTGGCATGTCAAAGCAAATACCCCAGGCCGCCCCACACTGCGCGCAGCTTTCCACTCATGACCCGTCCCCTTTGCTGACGCGACGCGCCCAGGTCCATACTCAATCGCAGTCCTCTCCTTGGCCAGCTGCTCAGTTTTGTTGACATGGCCGGCCTCACACATTTCAAGATCGCGCCACGGACACCACCCCCGTCCCAAGGCGCCGACTCCATGCCTGCAGATGACAACTGCGCTGCCATCGCTGGCCAACCATTACCAGCTGCTCCCATATCGCCTCCCGACAACGCAAGACCTAGGAAGCGAAGACGCGTGAATCGCATCACCCGGCCCGAGCCTGGTTCCCTGTACGACATTCTGCACGAGAACCAGGGGGAGTCGCTATTCATCATCCCGATATGTTGGCAAGATCAGCACGCCCGTCTCCTCGGTGTACAATGGGACCACCACCCTACCGTCCGCAGACCGGTCCCTGACTTCAACTCCATGTCCTCCAAGTATCCACCACGTCCGACAAAGGTCGCGACCGACCTGAGCAGGGACCTCACCACCGTCTTGGCCTCGGATCCCAGCCCGCTTCAGATCGCTGCACTGAAGAGTGTCATGTCAACACTCTTCCCCGCCACGCTGTCGAGGGCAAGGTCCGAACTCAATCTTGAGATTCGCTTTGGGGACCAGGTTCTGAAACGCGGTGTGCGTGTCCCCATCGTATGGAAGCAGTACGACCAGAACAGCCGATCCTTTGACAGCGCCTCCACCAAGGTTGCAAGCTCCTACGGTCGTATACCGGGCAGCAATCAGCAGTCTTTTGCGAGCCAAAACACCGACTGGAGTCGCAGAAGTTCTCAGTCATGGCCAGATCAGCCTGTCCTGGCCTTCATTAACAGGACTCATCTGCATCAGGTGCGCAGCAACCTGTACCGTGTGATGCCCGGCCCGAACAACAGCGCCAACGTCCCGGTCGACAATCTTCAGCAGCTACGATGTAAACGCCTCATCCCGCAAAATGCCGACCAAGACTCCTATCTGGTCGCCATTATGTTGGCCATCGCGCAGTGGCAATGCTATCCCCAGCGCTCGAGGCATTCTTCGAGATGGTCGTCACAGAACTCATCCCAGGCATCTCAACCGGGTCAAGAGGCATCCTTACCTCAGCCCGAGTTTCGGGATGTCCCAGTCAAGATCATCACCCAAGACCAGGGCGCGGCCGAGTTTGTCATCTACAGTGCTGTTGTCACAGCAGTCTTTCTCAGACGATTTGCCTGCCCGTCGAAAGCTCCCAAAGCCACAGACATGCAGGACGGCGGCTTAAATATCAAGGTCACCAGAGTCCAGATCTGGCCTGTCCTCGGTCTGAAGGAGCGACTCGCCAAGGCTCTCGGCACCGAGATCGCTGGCGATTTGGCTTGCCACGACACGGCTGATACGGATATTGAGACGTGGGAGACGGAGCAGGAACGTGCCTTTCGCCTCGGTAACCTCAAGAGGAAGAGAGAGGCACTGTCGGAAGTATTCAACAAAAGCTTTGAATCCACCGAGGGTGCCTCGCCTGTCACCGTCGGCCTCGAATCGGGTCTGGGTATCACAGTCGCCTCACCCCCGGTTTCACCGCGGACGCCCAAACGGCGACGTACGCAGTCGAATACGCAATTGGAGGTTTGCTAGTCACAAGCATCGCCTTATTCGCCGACACCTCCGCGGTGTTTCCGCGAGGGTTGCAGATGCCGGTCCTCGCCCGCCTGTAGCCCCGGGGACAAGAATGGATGTAAGGATGAGCAGGCTGCGACCTGTTAGGGGCCACCGGCAAGGGATCCTTTCCCTCTTTTGCGGCTTTCAAATGGCTCTATTCGTGTCCCAATTCTTTTCATGTTGGATGAATTATATACAAGTTATGATAAAGAGGAGGCTCGCTTCGTTATTCAGGTTGCAAGGCATTGGGTCAGGACGGAGCGGAACTTTGATATTTGACACTCTGCTTGTACCATGGGAAAGAGAGGCCATAGGCGTATGGGATTACCCGACTCGCGTTGGCTTACATTGGAGTACCTGGGAGCGGTAAATTCGCATTAGACAGTAAATGTCTAGCTGGCGTCGAGGGACATGAAGACAAGATAGGCACATGGAATACATGATTATATCATTCTGTACGAACACTCCCTTGGTAATCCATGAGTGATAGTCCGCATGACAGCAGGGTATTGCGTTCGGTAGTCTGTTCGAATAGGCTACCTGTATCCTGTCGTGCAGCTCGAATGTAAAGATGCGGATTCTCACCAGGGATGTGAGAGACGAGGTTTACTGGATGGCAGTGACATTGAAATGCGATCTCTCTTTTTGAATGTTGTTGCTTGGCATACTGCGTATCTAGATTTCACGTTTCGACTACTGTTATCAACACATTTTGTTTCTCATCCATCTTGACGGATAGACAACGAACATGTGGGCGTAAACACATACAAATCGAATCTTTTTCTTAAATCCACAGGGATCATCCAACAAGTCTTCTTCTGAGCTCATCCTCCCATTTCGGGACCTCAAGCTTCTGGTACTGTCTGACGCGCAGTGCGTCCAGAATCTTCGTTCGGCCACCCGCTACTGAATATAATACGCCCGGTATGAGACATTTGTATGCTCATACATCAGCCGACTCGTTCAACCTCAAAGGACAACCGCCTCCTGGTAACACCATCCCATCCCCGTCTCGACTCCGCAATGCCCAAGCCCTTGTCAAGAGTCGCTCTACACTCGAACTTTAATCCAGTCCGCTCCGATATCTCGGACCACATTTTGTTGAAAGTCTCAACATTGTGAGTAAAAATATACCCTCCAGGCCTCACCCCTCCTTCCACATCCCCCACGGCCTGCCCAAGAATCAGCGCGCCGGGAGACGCAGACGTGAGCAGCTTAACACAGTTCTCCAGCAGCTCCCGCTGCTTCTCCCAGCCGAACAGGTGCAGCACCATGCCGAGATGGAGAATATCTGCCTTGCCCACCATGCCGCTCAGGGAGCTACCCTCGCCGAGGTCAAAAACATCCGCCTGCACCAGAGTCGCCCCGAGGGTGTCCCTGTCCCGGAAGAAATCATACCCCAGCCCTATGAATCCCTCCTGCAGCTCCGCGCCGTGCAGGTTCCCGCCGGGCGCGCCGTCGTGCACCAGCTTGCGGATGTCCTGGCCGATGCAGCAGCCGACGTCGAGGTACGTAGCGCCGTCCCTGAGCCGCGCCAGGATCCTCTCGTAAGAGGTCTTCTTGCTCAGGCTGAGGTTGAGGAAGCGAAATTGTCCTATGCAGGGGTAAGGGAAGATGTCCCATGCCTTGTCGCGCTGTGAGGTTGGAAGTTTAGTTGTATCTCTGTCTTTCTGTGTGTACGCGGACGGGCAGGTGAGAGGAGAATAAAATTTCGGTGTACCGTACCATTGCGATCACATACTGGTCCACCTCTCCCGGGGGTATGCGGGAGTACTCCTCGAGGAGCTCGCGGGCCGCGGGCTCGATCCCATGGAATGTCTGATCATACCAGCCTACTCTCTTGTCCTTTGAGCCCACGTTGGCCTGAAAGATCGCCTTTGGCTCGTCCATTGTCTTTATAAGAATATTACGTATATTTATTGTAGGCGAAGGAGAGGGAGCCAAGAATGGAGTTCTCCTGGGCACAATCTAGGATGCTTTACCTAACTGCCGAACCAAACTGGCACTAATAAGCGTCCTGGCCCGTCATTGATAGGAAACGGCTAAGACGGCTGCGCGGACGCTACGATGGTGAGATTTAGGGTTTCATTAGTGGTTTCGAGCACACCTTCGGCAACTTATTTCCTCTAATCATTCGCTTCCGTTGCGCATACATGACTGCAGTCTATGCTGTGACCAGAGAGTGGGAACAGGATCTAGGTTCGGATTGGTTCTCCAAGGCACTCCCTCCAATGAGTTTCTCCTCACGGCTTGCTCAGCAACACACTTGCTGCAGGCTAGATCCGTGTCTCCCAGAGGTACAACTGTCCATCTATTGGTGGTGTACTGCAACAGCAGGCCTTCGACAAAGCCAGTTGACGGATCCCTTGAGGGACTATGCACAAATATGATTGAAGCTATGGCTGAAGCTGTACAGATGAATCAGTTCATTGGAGGAGGTACCTATATACTAAAGAAATCAAATAACTACATTAGTCCATAAGTAATCCTTCGAAATGTCTATGAGTTGGCGGTTTCAGACCTCATATTTCCAATTTCAGAGTTTCTTCTGGCTAGGAATTGTGTGCGGGTCGCTCTCATCAAAGTGACTTTCTGGTACACCATCATGGACTACCATCTCACGCCTCTGAGCCTCAAGTACGGCTTGGGCAGATTCCGTAGTCCGCATATATGCGATGCGGCCCTTGGTGAACCAGAAACCAATAGATACCACCAGCATAACAGCAAACACCGCGACCGCGTAATTCATGTCAGCGGCAGCAGGATCGGGCTCGCCGGGGAAGAAGAAAAACACAGTCGTGATGGCACAGTATATGACTGACGTCCAGTTTATCAGGGGACCAAGGGATCCAAGACGGAAACCGCCGGGCGGGAGTCTGTCGCGTCCTGCAATCATGAGGGTCAATATCGGCAATGCGTAGGATACTGTGAGTGCGATCGTCGCTGTGCTGATGATAGCCTCCAATACGGTGTTTGCGAAGAGGTACAAGACACCAACAAGGGCGACAATCACGCCTTGCAGCACTATAGCCCTCGCTGGGACCTTCCAGGTGGGATCAACCTTTGCAAAATAGGCGCTGAACGGTATTCCGCCGTCTCTTGCAAAGCCCCAGGCAAGCCGCGACCCGGTGGTGAAGACGCTGATCCCTTGGCCAAGGCCGTTAAAGATGAAGAGGGCCAAGAGGACCGCGGCGCCCTGAAGACCGATTGCGTCCTGAACCAGTTGCATGAAGGGCACGTCTGAGCCGATGACTGAGTCCAAGTCCTGGATGCAAAACAAGCAGACGAGCATGAAGATGAACCCGCTGATGGCGCCAGTGACGACGGCAAGCCACATCGCTCTGGGCGCATTGCGCCGTGGTGCTGGTATCTCCTCGACCATGTGAATAACCGAGTCGAAGGCTGTCAGACCGTAGGCAGCCTGGAGCAAGCCTGTGAACCACTGTAGAACAGTCGTCAGAGAGGATGTAAAGGTATGGAAGGCATGATATCTTGCCACTGCATGAGAGGGCAGAGAATTAGAAGGGCTTGCTCACCGTCACTCCATCGCTCCAACCTGTCTGGTTGATCCAAGTCCCAAAAACAAATCGCCCAGGCTGGAATTCGAGACCGGGCTTGGTGCCCACAGCAATCAGGAGTGCGAGGCTGAGAACCACAAATAGGCCCACGAAGCCAATGCCAACGAAGTCGTTAAACAGCGGCAGAACTTTGTCCCTTCTACACGCGATCAAATTGAACACGGTGAAGAGGGCGTTCACACCAAGGTATACCAGGAACTGCACCCAGCCGCTGCTCGCGCCCGTCCACTCGGGGTCGAACATGACCTTCATGTTGAGCAGGAAGCTCGTCATGAACGCGGTCTGTGACGCGGTGAGCGTCCACCACCCGAAGGTATTGATCCACGCACAGAGGTACGACACGAACCTCCCTGACGGCGTGTCCCAGAGCCGCAGGACCCAGTAGGCCTGCCCCAGTGCCGTGGGCATGCTACTGCAGAGCTCGCCGAGGGAGACGACGACACACACATTGCAGATGGTCACGAGACACAGGCCCCAGAGAATGCTGATGGGGCCGCCGTTGGTCAACCCGCTACTAAGATCCTACGTTGAAAGGGCTTGGGTTAGCATTCGCCGCTCTTTTCTTTGGCTACATTGTGTCGAAGCAACTGCCCAGACTCGTCTGTGCTCACCTGCGCGAATGTCGACCATGTTCCCAGCACACAGAACGCCAGTGCGAGGATGCTCCAGATATCGAACTTGCGAGTGAGGCTTTGGTCGTGGCCCAGAGCGGCCAGGTCGCAAGCATCGACCACATCCTGATCGACGGCATCGACAACCTTGGGGCCCGGCTGCGTCGCCGTCTCCTCCAGCGGTTGAGGCTTGGTTGAGTCCATGATCAAGTCACAGCGTGTAACAGGAAACACAGATATTATGCTACTGTAGCATCATGTCTGACCACCAAGGTACTTGATGTTGTAATTGACAACAGAATCAAAAGCTGTCCACCCTAAGATGAGCCTTTTGCCCGAAGTACACATTGCCCTACCCAGGACCAACCTCACTAGGCTCCCCATGGTGAGGGTCCTGATAACGGCTGCGGCAATTAAAGTACCCCCCCAGATATCTGTCCGCATTGCCGGGGCGCACTGTAGTGTTGCATCCAGATCCTGGGAGGGACAAGCACGCCGACCATATCCTTGCTCGTTCTAGCATCCAAACTGTCCACGAGGAGTAACAAGCCGAGGCTAGTGCCGAGCTTACTTTACGTTATCGACTCTGGGCTGATAAGATCTTTTACGTGAATTCCTGCAGTAAGGAAGTGGTGTCTACGTCGAGGGCGTGATATCGGATCTTGAGGGCGATGCCAACAACATGCTGATAAGCTGCCTGGCTCGGCTCCATAATAATGTTGACGACGTCGTGACCAGCTCCAGACTTGCGTGGTCGGAGACAGGGGCCGTCCACGCGCCCCACAACCTTCGCCCCAGATCCCCTAGGCCAAGATCTACAACTTGCAGGGATCTCGACGGTTTCTAGATACGGTAGTAATTAGGAGTGTTGGAAGGGACCCGAAATGAAATGCCAACATCAAATGTCACAGATCGTCCTACTAGATGGCGCAGAAGGAAACTCTGTAGGAAAAAACCTGTCCCGCAGTATACATCCACATGTGCAATAGGAGGTTATCCCACAGGAGGTTCACTTACACTATATTGCCCTGTAGGAAGTAAACTCTTAGAAGATAGATCACTTGTGAGGAGTGATCTTGCAGCACCCTCCCTCTGCTGCAGCAGACCGAATCCCTTGCGTATTTCCATACGGGCACTACCTTAGTCTCGCTGATTCTGTTGACCTTGATAGATCTGAAAATTGTATGTAGTAATTAAATCTCTTGGAGGCACTTGAAGAAAAAGAAAATAAGCGGCCGAGGTTCCCACTCTAGCTTAGGACGCACGTGCTGTCCATAGTCGAGTCTAAGCAAAAGTCGCCCTGTGAGCATCATTTGAGGAGGCAGAGGAAGCCCGGCACTGCGGTCGACAGAGTAGCTATCGCGTGTGCTGCAAGCAATTTGAAAAATGACTCTCGGTTGTCTTCGAGGGGAGAGTTGAATCTAGGAGTCAACCGAGATACATGCGGAAAGTGATAATACAGATGATCTTCAATAGGAAATGATCCAAATACACGATTATAAATGTGTAGATGAAGGAGAGCCAGAACTTGAGAACGCGCTCACATTATGACCAGGTATATAACATTTTGAGATGTGGTTTGAAGTACTGGAAGGTCGTTGACCGTGCTGTTCTTTCTGTTCCCGATAGCCTCCCTATCAATTGAGCTTTTACTCAATTTCAATGCGAGTACCTCGAAAAGGTTGGAGTTTCGTTCGTGATCGATTGCTCCCTAGTGCATGCTGATCATTTGAATGATGTTGGATGTTTTGTGATGCATATGCAGTGATCAGCTCGTATTAGCACTATCACGAATTCCTAAGCCCCAAAGGAAGACTCAGTGCAACATGTCCGGCTGCCTTGGGTGACTAGGGTGGGTGAGAACATAACGATGTGAGTCAGCGGCGGCCATTCAAATCGCTTCCTGCCACCCTAGACATGCTTAACACTAGTCATAATGTTATTTCAGGAAAACATAACTAGGGCACGATACCACCTCAATAGTACTGTATTTGTGCATCATCCACTGTCGTCAAAATCGGGACTCCCGAGGTCTTGAAATGCCAGGCAGGTCGGGCGGTCCGACAACGTAGTCTCACCTGTAAGCGGCTAGTACGGTACAGCAACACTTCAGTAGCCCTCAATCCTTCGCGCCGTATTCCAAGCGCCATTTCGTATCCTAATTTTGTATAGCCGCGTGACTCAAAATGATGGAGTCGTCCGAGTTGAACTCACGATGGTTTGGTAGAGATATAAAGCCCGTCCCAGTGACGATCGACAATAACAGCCGGAATGCCCACGCTCTAATCACCCGAGTTTTGTTCCTCACACTGCCTTCATCATGAAGAATACTCTCCGCAGCATTTTCGGGCGCAAGCCCAAGAACCAGGCCCCGAATGCAAACCTGCAGTCCACCCAGACGCGAGCGAATGCCGCAACGCCCGGGTCGGGACCCCAACAATTCATCGCCCCGGATCCATTCGAATCGGAGGCGCAATTCCAAGCTGTCAAGGACCACCTAAACAACTTGGCAGCAAGAGACCCGGACCGATTCGCCATGATCTCCCGCCCGGCAGCCTACAGGGCCGCGGAATTCTGGATGACACAGAACTTCCCAGAGGCACAGGTGGTGAACGGGGGTTGTTTTCCCGGCGACATCAGCATGCTTGGCAAGCACGTGCGGCCAGAGGATACGCAGTTCTTCGTCGCGATGGATCCTGGGAACCCGAGGAAATTTATTGCCGTCAACCTGGTGGTTTTCAACCTGGCTTTCGCGTTGCCAGGGAGTGGTGACGCCCTGGGGACACCTGAGATGAAGTCTGCAGAGGAGGGACTGTTGGAAATGTTGAGAGGATGGCACAGAGATGGGATGAGTGACGGGTTCCTTGTGCTTGTCTCCATGGGGGTCGACCTGACCATTTACAGGTTCTCGGGCAAGGACGGGTTGGTTGACATTCCTGAGGGAGTGGATTTTGTGACGAAGAAGGTGGCACAAGATTAAAGACGCAGCTTGGAGCTTGTGTGACTGAGGTCAGGGTGTTGTGACGGCACGATTTACGAGTAAACGATCTATAGAGGGGAGGCAGATTTACGGCGCGTAAGGTGTTTAATACCCAGGTAATTTTATATCTTGATCAATTGTGTGGACAGTTGGGTTGATCACGTGAACATGGTTGCAGTATTTAGAAATAATTAAATTAGAGTTTCTACCAATTGAATGAACGTCAGGCAGGTTTTTCTTTTTTTGGCGTACTTGCACTGAGCTTTTTGAAACCCTTCCGGGCTCCCTTCTGGTAAGGCGACTAAGGCCACATAGCTGGCTCGTCTCATGCCTTCACAATATAAACAACGTGTTCTCATTGGAAGCCATTGGTTGGGTGGTCGGTTTGGTTAGTCGCCTGAAGCACTTGAAGACAGTGAGGTGCGTTGAGGTAAGAGCATCCGGGCAGATTTGATAATGTGTAAAGCCTTGGCCTTGTGAGCTGCTGAATACAGTTTTGTGTAGCAGACTCGAATACCTCTCGCTCAAACTTAGACAATTCGAAAGTTGATAGGCTCAAACCATCGCTGAAGGTGTTCAGGGTGTCCGTGACCTAGCAAGCCATCTGAGTCAAGATATCTGATATTCTGTCCATTTGGATGCCCCAACTAAAGTTTACGATACTCAGGTGGCATATTGCTTGACAGTGCAAAAGCGATGTCTGTGTTCTGCCCTTGGTGTCATGTTTTTCTAGACTGGCTTGTAGAAAGAGGTGCAAACTGCAGTATGCTGGCGAGGCTGATGGCAGCCAAGTGTAGATCCAGCCTTATTTGATTTGCTCTGACTGCACCACTGCGCAGGCACTTGAGCACTTTCAGAGCCTTGGTGACTACAATGATCTTCAGAATGGCATGTGAGATAAAATTAACTGGTCAGGCTGACCCCGAAACAGTAAACCGAGGAAGACCTAATTGAGTCTTTGATCGCTGTGGCCCATTTTGAAATACGCCGATATCGCATATTTGTTGTTAGTAAGCTAAGACATACCATGAGTGAGAACCTTGATGGGTGACGAGGTATGCTCGTAGCCGCGGCTTGGCCATCTTGGATCTTTGCGCGTGTGCTCCGTTCTCCGGCTCGATGAGGCGCGATTTGGGCTGCAGTCAGCTCAACATATCTGGCAGGCTGGTACGTGGGAGGAGAGCACCTGGGAAGTCTGGCCCGAGATCAGGCCACCCGGAAGCTCAAGAAGCGGGTTCCACTCCAGAACGTCATCCGGGGTAGCAAGGTCGTGATTTGGAATCGGATGGGCGAATTGGCATCTTTGTTTGCTGTCTGAACGTCCACTGTAAAGTCCATCTGACAAGATTCACTATCATGGCAGAGGAGATCAACGAGTGCGTATGTCACAAGAGATGCATTTGTCAGATTGTGGATTCCAGATGTCAAGTACTGGAGGATTGTCGAGATAGAGGAGGGTCGTGAGGTTTGAAATCCCGGGACGCCACCGGGACAGCGGGACGGGACCACTTGCGATATCAAAATGGAGACAAGAGTTTAAAATAGAGCGTGTTAGGACGGTAACACACCAGTCATGCCTTCAGTGCGAGGCATGTTAGATGTCAAGGATTGTCCAACGCGATTTGGTCAAACAAGGCGCGAGGCCCACAATTCTACCAGCACCATGTAAAGACGCGACCCACTAAGGCGCGATTGATGGCGTTATCGTCACTTATCGAAAAAATCGGGCCTGAAGTTTTCTCGCTCTTTGTCTCCTTTTCTGTCAGGAGCTCCAGAAGTTTCGGCTGCCTGTACCCACCACCCTCACCACCCGCGTGGACCCTCACTTCATCACCTTGGTCAAGCCGAACCCAGTTCTTGCCTGGCCGAGCGGACAGACACTGGCCTTGCGAGATCGGGATTACGGACTTTTACGCCCTCAAAAGTGGGCTTGATTCTCTGCGGTTCTGTCATTGACGCGTTATCTAATCGCATCTCAACGTTTTTCACCCCTCCTGCCTCTCTCAAAAGCGTCCAGCTTGGCCTTATCTCGCGACTGCAAACACCTCAAGCTCCTCCTCGACCACTACTACGCCTTACACCACACTTTTTCCTCTTCATCACCCCGTCCACATCAGTCAACATGTCCAAGGCATTTGTTCAGAAGCCCGCCCCTGCCTTCACGGCGACCACCGTCCTTGAACATGGTGAGTTCAAGGAGGTCTCCCTCTCCGACTTCAAGGGTCAATGGTGAGTCCGACAACCCCCAAGACTGCGTGGGCGACAGCCATTACCCCTCTACGCCGTGTCAAAACGGCCTCGAGCCTCAACCACAAGGCTGGGACAACTGCCTTCTCTACCTGCCAGTCAGCCCTTCACCTCAAATGGACACACGCTCACCTCACTCACAGGGTCGTCCTGCTGTTCTACCCCATGGACTTCACCTTTGTCTGCCCCACTGAGATCCTCGCCTTCAACGATGCCCTCCCCAAGTTCGAGAAGCTCAACACCACCGTCCTCGGTGTCTCCACCGACAGCCACTTCACCCACCTGGCATGGCGCGAGCGCCCCCGCAAGCAGGGCGGTCTCGGTGAGGACCTGAAGCTGCCCCTGGTCGCCGACAAGAACTTCAAGATCGCTCGCGACTACGGCGTCCTGATCGAGGAGGAAGGTATCGCCCTGCGCGGTCTCTTCATCATCGACCCCAAGGGCACCCTGCGCCAGATCACCGTCAACGACCTGCCCGTCGGCCGCAACGTCACCGAGACCCTCCGTCTCGTCGAGGCCTTCCAGTTCACCGACGAGCACGGCGAGGTCTGCCCCGCCGACTGGCAGTCCGGCGGCGAGACCATGAAGGCTGACCCCAAGGGCAGCCTCGAGTACTTCGGAAAGCAGGGTGGTAAGTCTCGGCCCCTCAGCAGCGGAGACGCGTCCCCCATTGCGAAGCGTCCACGTATTGAGTAGAGGGTTTTCCCCACGACAGGTCAATAAGCAAGTGATATGAGAGAGACAATGGATTCTGTTGTGAAAGCAATACCGAGGAGCAGCCCGCGACGACTCCGGCCCGAGTCTGACACCGGTGGCACTTGAAGGACTGCGTGTGCGTGTGCCCGGCGTTAAGCAGATGGACGGACCGATATAGACCATAGAAGCTAGAGCTCAATATATCCCTGGGTCCCTCGGACCCGGACCTGTTGTATTTGAATATCTGCTTCCCAACCCAGTTGAGTGCATGTTCCATTCAACCGCTCAAAGCCGGTGAGACGGTGTCTTTCAATCAGTATCTGCAGTTTGTCCCAAATTTGACGCCGCCGCCGTTAACCCACAACTCCGACCCTGATGCTCGAAGTTTGACATATTGTTCCCGCCAGAAAGTAATCGCCATGCTGTAACAACAGCTGCCGTGCCGGAACCGACTTCAACTCAACCTTACTGAAGCCTCTCCCGCTCGCCCCCATCGACCCCTGCCGATTGTTATTCGATGGGTATGAGTCGACAACCCCGATCGCATCTTCTCATAGAATGCCCCCCAGGACTGAAAACGTCTGGCGCAGCAGACTCGGGCCGGCCACGGAGTCTAATACCCGCGCGTCCTGTCGAAGATCAGGTGCGGGTTCGGGCCCGAGCGGTCGGACATCATGGACGGGCGGAAGAGCGAGATGGTGTCCTCCTCGAACAGCGCCTGCTTGGGCGGCGTCCTCGGCGGCGACGTCGCGGTCGACACGCGCGGGACGTCGTCGAAGGGGCTCCCGTGGCCCGCGAACCTGGTCGGCCGCGCGCTCTTCTTGGAGCTCCGGTTCTTGAACTTGTTCCTCATTCTCCGCCACCAGCCCATCTTGGCTCAGGTCATCGACAGAGTTTACTCTGTCCGGAAGGGAAGGGTTGGGTTAAAGGGAAATTGGGTCCGATGAGGGCCAGGGTGCAACTAAGAGCAGGCCAGCTCTTGCTTCAGGAATTGAAGAAATAAATGTCGGAGGATGGAAATGCTGTTCCGCAGCGTCCGGAATGCACAGCGCAGCTGTAATCACAGTTTCGTTGTGGTGTTTACACAGCCACGCATGAATGCGTTGTCCCGCTTTGCCAGGGTCTTCCCTTGGGAGCTGAAGGGGTTTTCGTTGCGGAAGCCTCGCCTTGGGTTGCCCCCCTTTCGCCTCGCGGGTCCCGGAAATCTAGCCTGTGTGGGATCTGGAAGGACGAACCCGGGTCTTGGGGGGTATCTAAGCTTTGGTGGCTCCCTTGAATTAACTGACAGCCGCGTATCGCATTTTGCGTGCATTGATACCTCAGCGTGGCTTGGCCGCGCGAGTCTGGATGCGCATTCGAATCAGGGGCGAGCTCCAGTGAAGCGGAGAATTGGAGCGGGACGGTTTCCGACTTGTTTCGCTGGTCGATCTCGTAGAGTTTGCGTGACAAGCGAACAGTATTGGGCAAGCCGACACGGTCGGGTCTAGATATTCTGGTCTCTAATTGTGCCAACTAATAAGGCTTTGGGAGGGACTGCATGCATGACAGCAAATCTAACAGCGTCACACTGCAGTTCCCTGGAGTATCAGTTAGCGAGTGTCCTCACCACCAGGACTGAACTTGAGATTCTGAATTGACGCATAGACTTGCCTCTCATACCACGGTTGATTTGGAATTTGGTGCACGAGATGGAAGCAATTTCGGAACCTTGAAGCACGTTTAGTGCGATGTTACCTACTGGTCATCACCACAGAAGCAAATCGTCTGGCTGAAACATATTGTCCATCCACACCAGAGGGTTCGTGCTCTCCCGTCTATTTCGACTACCCTCCAGGTTATCCGAAAGAGCATGATCGAAAGGCTGACCCAAATCATCAGATTGCTGCTGCGGATTCGCCCAATCAGACACGGAAATACCGAGCATTGATAGACAGGAATCCATCTCTGTGTTGGCATGGATCTGCTCTGACCCACTGTGAGTTGTGCGGAGCTCGACGTACTGCAGTGCCACGTCGTAAAGGGCCTGGAAGAGCCGTTGCATCTTAGCTATCGGGCCAGAGCTCGGTGCAGCCATCTCCAGCAGAGTATTGAAGTTGCGAAGACAGGCTAGGTCGACGTGATTGAGGGTCTCGATGGTATTGCAGAACATGACAATAAAAGGTATTGGAGAATACAACAGAACGCTGTTCTTGTTAGCACTGACAAAATCTGAATGTAGTAGTAGTGGGCGTCGAGACTGCAGGGTCTTAAGTTAACTCACTTGTACGCATTTGCTGGGACATACTCGGTCTCTTTCTGCATTAGCTCCAAAAAGCCATGGAGTCGTTCTAGAGTGGCCCGGGCGTTCTCCACGCACTGCCCGTTGAAAATTGAGGACATTGCCAGGCGTGGGGCAGCTCGATAGACCAACGTGAGGAGTGACCTGTGAGCGATGTCACATGAACGGAGAAGAATTGCGTCCAAATCTTTGACTCCCGCGTCTGTGTTCAGTTTCGCCACCTTGGCTTTGATTTCTCCGCCAATTTCGCCCAGTTGATTTTCCAAGATCTGCACGCGCGAGTGTCGTACGTGGTCTGGCAAGGCAAGAGAGGTCGAGCTGTATAAGAGCTCGTGTATGTCCCCCTGGCAACGAGCAATTTTCACGCCCAGCTCCAGGAACGATACGGGCACCCGATCTGGCGCCTGATCCTCGGGCGTGGATACTGGCAGAGGTATAGTCACGTCCCAGTCTTGAATAGTGGATGCCCGGCCAAGTCGAAGTGACAAGCCCTTGTCCACGATGTACAGGAACCAGAAGAGACGTTGTCTGTGACTCGATTCTCTTTTGGAGTCTTCGCTCTTGTTTCCGATGTGGTGATATCCCAGGGTTTGGCACATTTCGGAGGCTTTAGTGACCAATGTCCAAGCCAAGTGTGGCTCCGAGATGTCGAGAGCATAGTATATCTGACATTAGAAGATCAGTAAGAGAGAGTAGGAGGGGGAAGGGAGAAAATTAAAGTCATTGACGAGTCTTAATGAAGCTTACACCACAGAGAAGAGCGGTAATGGTCCCAGCAGTTGGTGGCAAGTATAATGGAAGGATCGAAAGGCCGGTATCGACATTATTGCGGCACATATCCGCGAATTGAAGACATTTTTCTCGCTCGGTCTCTATAACCATTGACGAGTATGCTTGGAAGAGATAGTGAAGACCAACATTGGCCGTTACGAAATCAGTCTCGGAGTAGTTCTGGGAGAAATAAATCCCAAGACTAAGGTCTGCAAGATTGTCCATTGGCATGAAGTGAAACATCCCTATAGTTCTTATTATGTGTTGATCTGAGCGAGCAAGGTTATCAGTCGAATTTAGTCCTTTACTTTTAAGAGGGCAGAGATTTAAAAAGGGTACCACTAGTAGTGCGCTTTGTAGAGGGATATAAGATGCTGCAGCTTACAATTGGGGTTGCGGATGAGTTCTACGACTTTCTCAATAGGAGGCATCTCACAGCCACGTAGAGAAGGGCGTTGGATAGGGACTGCATGGGGAAAGGACGATTCGGTGGGAAAACCAGATAGTCCAAAGGACCGGATGGTATCCTTCAGCGCGGTGAAGGCTTTGCGCATCTCTGGGTTGTGGCTCATCGAAGGGTCGGTTGTGACGGTCTTCTGAATAAAGTCATGGGCGAATTCGGAGTGCGCAGCCATGGTGGAATCGGATTGGCTGCTGGATTTGGTTCTGTTGAGCTCGGATGAGTGGCCAGCGCGACCATGTTGGTTCTCTGTAGGTGGAGTGGCGTCCTCAGGAGTATGTGCTGGCTTGTTCGATGAATGGCTATTTGCGGGCATGTTGTACTTTAACTCGTCCAGCATTTTCACAACATCGTCCAGCCGGCGGTCCATGCGGTCGAGCTTCTTCTCACTGTTGCACGAAATGTGAGCAAAATAAATACAACGGCAGGTAGAGTCTCACTATTGGGGAGTAAGCAGAATCCGCGTGCGCCTTTCCCTTGGTTGGTCAGCGGTAAACGTGCATGCTATGCCAGCACGAGAGCAATGCGCGCAAGGCGATTCTTTGTTGCATCGAATCTGAGATCCACAGTGTTAGCAAGGAGTTGCTGCGACTGAGGAACCAATTTACCTTGCGAGAATGACAGGCATCGCACTAGGTCCGTAGTCAGCAGAGGTGTTGCTGCAAAGCAGGCCAGGGGTAGGGAGACTTACAGCGCGGCGACTTCTGCTACTGGGCGGCCCTGGCTGTGGCTCGAGGGAATCTTCGCAGCCACTCATCTCGGCCTGATTATCCGCCATGTCGTACCAGTTAAAAACAAGTGGATCGAAATTGTGCTGCGTAGCTTGAACGTTTGTGAGTAAATGGTGAGAGAAGGTGAGGACTCGGTTCGAGGGAAAGTCGGCCCCGAGAAATAGGTTGACGACGCTAATGATGATGCAGCAAAGACCCACATATTCCTTGGATTGACGAATCATATTATACGATGAATCTACCCTTCGGCGGCCGAGTTCGCCGTCAGCCGCACATCATCCCGTTTGTGACGGCTTCACATTCCAGTCCGCGACTGAAATCAGTGAATTTCCCCCCTATTTTTCTACTCACATAACTAAGACCTGATATCTCCTTGAGGAATTTCGGTTCTTCATCCTGGTCATCCATGCTCTCTGTACACTCTTTTCGTCCATCCCATGCGACTCACTTGCGTCGTCTCTCTTACTGAAACCTAATATTAATTCATACGTACAGGTACCTGACAGCTGATTGATTTTTATCATCCCTCAAAATTGCATGTTGAAGACTTAGGGGACACCTACAAAACCATGGCGCTCGACACCCTACCCAACGAGAAAACGGTCCAGGACTCGGAACTGCGTCGCGATGCCTCCAATCCGGAGCCAACCGCCGAGCTTCCCCAAGAAATGGGTGCCTTTCAAGCCTACAAGGTGAGGCTACCTACCTGATAGAAAATTGAAACAGTACCTAACAGACCAACCCCGTCAGAGGATTTTCCGATACGGGTCGAGCATCGATCACATACTCCAATGCATCGCGACTGTGGCAGCTGTTGTCTCCGGGGCCGGTATTGCCCTGCAGACCCTCATCTTTGGTAGCTTTATCACGACAATGAACGACTTCGTAGCAGGCGTGTCATCTGCGTCTGAATTCCGTGACGGTGCAAGTCATTTGGCGTAAGCAGCCTCCCCTCTTCCGCCTCCATCATGCCACTGTACATTTGCTCAACCTCTGCCTAGACTTTACTTCGTCTATCTTGGAAACGCAAGATCTGTGCTTTCTTATGCATACAATCTGCTTCTTACATACACCGCTCATCGTATCACCCGCAACATTCGCTTGGAATTCCTCCGTGCTGCCCTTCGTCAGGAGGTTGCTTTTTACGATTTTGGCACTGGCGGCTCAATTGCAACTCAGGCAACTTCCAACGGCCGCCTGATCCAGAGCGGCATCTCTGAGAAGCTAGGCCTTGCATTCCAGGGAATCTCCGCCTTCGTTGCCGCCTTCGTCGTTGCCTTCTCGGTCCACTGGAAACTCGCGCTCATCTGCATCTGCATTGCCCCAGCTACTCTCCTCATTATGGGGATAGTCTCGGCTATGCAAACTGGCTTGCTGATAAAATCGATTGGCATCTACATGCGCGCTAACTCCTTCGTAGAAGGGGTCCTGGGGGGAATTCGGGTTGTCCACGCCTTCGAGATGAGGGAGAGACTTGTTCAAAAGTTCAGCGAGCATCTGGAGCAAGGTCGGCGGATTGGCAAGAGACAGTCTCCCCTGCTGGGTATTATGTTCTCGTCACAATACACCATCATTCAACTCGGCTTCGGTCTTGCTTTCTGGCAGGGTATCCATATGCTCGCAAGGGGGGAGATCAAGAACTCTGGGCAGATTTTCACGTGAGCCTTTGACGTCTTGCTTTATTACCTGACCATACTAATCGATCATTTCGTGCACAGGGTAGTGATGTCGATCATCCTTGCGTCCACCAACTTGACATCCCTTGCACCCCATTTTGTAGACTTCAGCCAGGCCGCGTCTGCTGCTTCCAAGCTTTTTAGTCTCATCGACCGTACCTCTGCTATCGATCCATTTGGCAAGCCCGGCGAGAGGCCATCCGAGTTCAACGGTATCATTGAGTTGAACAATGTGAAATTTGCTTATCCAACCAGGCCGAACACGACTGTCCTGCAAGACTTTTCTCTTGCCATCCCCGCAGGGAAGGTGACAGCCCTGGTGGTGAGTGTTGCCCTCCAGCTTTCACCCGGTCACAGACGCTGAGCTGTCTACCCAGGGTCCTTCTGGCTCGGGAAAGAGCACCATCATTGGGCTGCTTGAGCGATGGTATAATCCACTTTCCGGCTCCATCAAGCTAGACGGTCGCCCGATTGAACAATACAACCTGAACTGGCTTCGCATGTCGATGCGCCTTGTACAACAGGTATTCATCGAGACCTAGGTAATCACGGGGGAAGAATCACGAGCCTAACATCTCGCCTAGGAACCAGTGCTGTTTCGCGGCACCGTATTCGACAACATCAAGCAGGGTCTAGTCGGTACCGAATGGGAACATGCTACCAGAGAGCAACAGCTTCAGAAAATCCAAGATGCTGCCAAGATATCATTCGCGCACGAATTCATCACTGAGCTCCCCGATGGCTACGATACCGAGATCGGACAGCGTGGCGGGCTTCTTTCCGGAGGGCAGCGCCAACGCATCGCCATCGCTCGCAGCGTCGTCTCTGAACCTAAGATCCTCCTTCTTGACGAAGCCACGAGTGCACTAGACCCTCACGCCGAGACGGTCGTTCAGCAAGCTCTCGACCGGGCATCCGAAGGCCGCACCACGATTGTGATCGCCCATAAGCTTGCCACCATCCGCAGGGCAGATAACATCGTCGTCATGAGCAAGGGTCGAATCGTGGAACAAGGGGACCACGACTCCCTGATTAACAACAACGGCGTCTATGCTAAGCTTTTACGGATCCAGAGTCTCACTGTCACGACAAATGCAGATCCAGAGTCTACCGCTACCACCGACAAAGAGAGTGATGTCGAGGCTGAGACAGATGGAGGCGGCGAAATTCACAAGCTACTAACTCGTTACCCGTCCTCAGTCCAAGAGCTCATGGAGCGTAAGAAGGACAGGGATAATTACGACCTTCAAAAACAGTTGGGCATCTTGGCAGTCATCTGCCGGCTTGTCAAGGAGACTCCAGATGCCGCTTGGTCGTACGTCTTCGCTACGCTGGGTGTGTTAGGAGGAGGTTAGTTCACCTGTAATCTTGTGGTCAGTATCTGTTTTCTGACGCCGTTCTAGCGACCGCCTTTCCGGCCCAGGCAATTCTTATATCCAAGGTGGTCACCGTTTTCAACTATCCCGAGCCTCAGCTAACAAAGGATGGCGACTTCTTTTCCTCGATGTTCGTTGTCCTAGCTGCGGGTTGCCTCTTATCTTACTTCGCGCTCGGATATTCATCAAACAACATCGCACAACAACTCAATTACAAGTATCGAAAACAGGTCTTCCAAGACATCATCCACCAAGACATACAGTTCTTCGACCGGCCAGAGAACAGCACCGGTGCTTTGACCAGCCGGGCTGACTCTTCACCTCAGTCCATCCTTGAACTCATGGGGTTCAATATAGCCCTGATAGGCATCTCGGTGCTGAATCTCGCGGCATGCAGTATTCTCGCCTTGGCGTATAGTTGGAAACTCGGTCTGGTCGTCGTTCTAGCTGGCCTCCCGCCCACGGTCATGGTCGGCTATATCAAGATTCGTTTCGACGCGAAGCTGGACCGCGATAACTCCAAGCGCTACTCAACCAGCGCGGCCATCGCCTCCGAAGCCGTGACTGCCATTCGAACAGTCTCCTCTCTAGCCATTGAGAAATCTGTCCTGGCACAATATGGTGCGGAGCTAGATCGTGCTATTTCGGAGTCAAGGTCGCCACTGTCTCAGCTCATGATCTGGTTTGCCATGATGCAGGGTATAGAGTACTGGTTCATGGCCCTGGGCTTCTGGTAGGTCTACTTTCCAGACTTGATACTACCACGATACACCCTACTCACAACTTCCACTAGGTATGGCTGTCGACTTCTGTCTTTCAACGAGGTTGACTTAGGCGCATTCCTCATTGCCTTCCTAGGCGTTTTCTTCGCAGGCCAAGCATCCTCAGCCATATTTCAATTCTCGACTAGTAAGCTATGAGATATTTGAATCTGTCAAGGCCGCTTCATACTCACCTCCTTTGCTAGGTATCACCAAGGGCGTGAACGCCGCCAACTACGTCTTCTGGCTGCATAGTCTCCAGCCCACCGTTCGGGCTACGCCTGAAAACAAAACCCGTGGCCCTGATAGTGGAGATTGTATAGACCTCGACGATGTCCGCTTCTCTTATCCGCTGAGGCCGGATATCCCCATCCTGAGGGGCGTGAATCTGAAAGTATGCCTCAATCACGTTGTCGAACCACTTCAACTGCTCAGAACCCAAGATTGACTGATCGCTTTCTCACAGGTCAACAAGGGTCAGTTCGTTGCCCTTGTGGGTGCGTCTGGCTGTGGAAAATCAACCATCATCGGAGTGCTCGAAAGATTCTACGACGCCACCACTGGCTCCATTACGATCGACGGCTCAGCCCTGCCAGGCCTCAACCCCCGCCTCTATCGCCGAATAGTCGCCCTTGTTCCACAGGAGCCGGCTCTCTTCGACGGCTCCATCCGTGAAAACATCGCCTTTGGCATTTACAGTCCCGAGCATGATGAGATGGCCCCACAGGTCGAGCTCTCAACTCGCGTTCCTGACGCCACCATCGAGGAGGCACTCCGCTCCGCCAACGCCTGGGACTTTGTCTCTTCGCTCCCGGAGGGTCTCAACACAGACGTCGGGTCCAACGGCTCTCAGCTGTCAGGCGGACAGCGGCAGCGCATCGCCATCGCACGAGCTCTCATCCGAAACCCCAAGATCTTACTGCTTGATGAGGCAACCAGCGCGCTAGATACCGAGAGCGAGAAGATCGTGCAGAATGCCTTGGACGAGGCGGCCAAAGTCGGCGACAGGATTACATTTGCTGTTGCTCACCGTCTCAGTACTATCAAGGATGCTGATGTGATCTGCGTCTTCCATAATGGCAAGATCGCGGAGGTTGGGAGACATGCCGAGCTGGTTGCGCAGGGTGGCATATATCAAGGCATGTGTGAGGCACAAGCTCTCAACTAGGCAGTTGCAGTTCCAATTTTTGCATATGAATTATGGAATTCTCCAGGCAGTTGCCCGGCTATCAAACTACAGTTGTCTTGGAAGCATGACACTAGATTTCGAGGGGTCGCTTGAAGAGGGCTGGGCGTGGTGCTGGGCGCCGTGTTTCTGCATGTGCAATCTGAGAGAGTCTCCACCACTGCAAATTTCAACCGTCGTTCCATTTTCAGGACCGTTGTGGCACGAAATGTTGCATTCGGATATTGACACCCAGAAACGCAAACGTGTGTGCTCTCCTCTCCGACTCACTGTCGCTGTGGATCGCGCATGAGTGATACTAAACCTTCCAGGTTGGCTGGCTCGGGACCGCGGTGTTATGAGCACGCTTGTCCACGGACCCGTCATGCGTTGCGGGAGAATGACACAACCGAATGAAAACTCTGATATGTGTGCAGATTAAGCATCGATGCGCTTATGATTCGACAGCAGCACACACATGCGCCCCTTGCTCGCGTGTAAGAGTGTCGCGCCCGAGACGTCGACTGTGACGGAGCATGCGGCTATGATTCGTCCAACCGCCGAGCAGTCAGACCTATCGCCACCCGGAATTTTATTCGTTTCTCACGTCGCGGATGATCGGGCCATAGCACGGACGTTTCCAATCCGTGAGAGCTACCGTAGGCCGCGTCCATCCCGGGAGATAGAATCAGCATGGACGTTGCCAGCACAACGATCAGGACTCGTCCGAATCATGGGAAACATCTGACTAGGGTGACTGCATTCAGCTTCCCGCGAGACTCCCGTTGTGCTGCATCAGTACTGTTTCTTGCTGCAGGTGGAGTCTCTGGGAGTCACTGTCATAGTTTCGACATGAGGATGCAATGATACAGGCTCATAGTCCGGATAACATCAGCTCCGCCCAGAGCAGATAACGAAAATAACATCTCTGTTAATAACCTCTAGTCTCGGTACCACATACGTCACCGAACACGAGATGTAGTTGGCTTGCGGCTACAAACGTGGGTCAGGTGTGCAGATGAACTTGGAAGAGGGAAACTCAATCTCGAAGGGCTAGTCTTGATACGGCTGCTCGGGGTCCAGCACTCGGCATAGAGGAGCGAATCGATGGAACCATTAACGAAAGATTATGAATTTTGAGTTTTCACTGCGTAGCGAATCCAAGATCGGCCGTTTTGCCGTGGGGGGCCCTATGTTCGACTGCAGGTTGGTCGTGTGGGCATGGTATCCTGGTTGACAGGTCGCTAGTGCCCTCGAATTCCTGGGCCACTGTCGCCCACACACGGTCCAAAAGTTGGAGTTGAGCTCTGAAACTGGGCCGGTTGGCACCTTCAAGGTGCATCCCAAGGAGACTCTCCGAACCCAATTTGTGCCCAAAGGCCGTAAAGAGAAACGCCAAAATTGAGACACGACCACGGCATATTGCACCGTGGCTGACTGGCGAGAGGCATGGCTTCGCCGGCCTATACTCTGCTGGCCCAGCCCACGACTATATCATATACCAGCAGGGCCCCTCAGCCCACCTACCGTAGCTCATGGTGATCGCTGCTCCACTCCATTACCACCAGTCCTTCCTATGTCCAGTGACCTGCCTCCTATCCCTGGTCTCTATCCAATCATGAAAAAGACGGACTCCACCGCAGCAACTGCGGGCTCAGGCTCCAGTTCCTCAACCCGTCGCCATGACAAGGAAAGATCCAGCGGCCGCAGCCGTGACCCGGATCTTGTCGACTATGTCCATGACAGGGACAAAATTCCTCGCCCGTCTCTGAAGCACCGGGAGTCGAGCCGCGAGGGAAGGCGGCACCACGAGTACCGGTACTACGAGCCGCCGGCGGGCCGCCAACGCGTCCGCAGTGAGGAACGCCGGAGCCCAGGCAACTCGGCAAAGGCGTCAAAGACCAACAGCCCGGACAAGTACAGGGACTCTGAGAGGTCTGCCCCGAAAGAGTCCAGGGGCAGGAGGAGGCACACATCGGAGAAGTCAAACGAGACCCGCAGCCGAAGCGAGGACAGGCGAGAGGACCGGCGCGACAGCCGGCGGCCCAGCGACGACGGCCACGGAAAGAAGCGGGCGACCGCGGCCAACTTTGGCAAGACCGCACTGGCTGCTGGCGCCATGGAAGCTGTCAAGCAAAAGGGGCGCAAGGAGCGGGAGACTGACGCTTGGAAGAGGGTTGCCACCGCTGCCTTGGGCGCTGCTGCCATTGATGCCGCTGCGGGCAAGGCTAGGGGTAAGGACCCCAGGGACAGAGGCAAGGGGTCTCTGATCGGGGCTTCGATTGGAGGTTTGGTCTTGGACAGCCTCGTCAACAAAGTGCGGTGATATTTCTGTCGGTAGTGGTTGGCACCATGCGAGTACCACGGTGCTACACAAAATGGGTTCCTAGAAGGTTGTAATACTTTTGCGAGGAGTTTGAGATTTACTCTTTTCGGATCTCAATTAATATTGTTGCCACGCTATCATCCAAGTCCAGTTCGTGCTTGTGCTCGCGAAAGGACCGTTAATTTATAATGAACAACGTAATAACACAAATTCTTAACCATTCAATGTCCACATTGCGTCTAGATTATAAAGCCTGATGGAGTTGAGGCACATATCGACATAATTCAGCATGCTGTACATCGTATAAATTAGCCACAATCGAAGGAGCAGGGCTCCCTCTGGTAGATATCCGTTTGTGGGTCAGGCCGTTTCCGCTACGAAGTCCGAGAGCGAGGATGCCACCAATATCTGCAAGTTTGGAGATTCTTCAGCTGTCAAAATGAAGCATCACGTGCAAGAGCTGAAGAGTCATGACTTACATTGCTTAGCAAAAAGTGAAATACGTGCAGATAACCTGTGGGCTGTAGCAATTTGTGTGTGTCCCAATTCCTGGAAGAATTTTGACCGGATCTGGGCTTCAGTTGGTCGTTCTCCACCCGATGTTCAGAAAACCATAGCGACCATATGGACCGGCAGACGGTCGGCTTTCAGGCTGGAACTTCGCATCGACGGCTGATCTCACGTTTTAAATTGACAACAGACGCGTCTTTGACCGTGTGATATCAGTGGAGGCTACCTACCCGTCTTGTTTGGGTGACATGCCAGCGAGTAGAGAGCTGGTTATGTTCTCTTGCAACTTCAGTTGGGAAGTTATCAGCTGGTTGGTATGCCACAGATCTTCTGCTATCCGGCCTTCTCGTGAGCAGGAAATGCTTTTGTAGCTTAATCAGAGACTCCAAATACGTGTGTGTACTCTGAGCTGGGAAAGCTGTGGCAGGCACCAAGGGGTGCACAGGGTTAAGGTTATCTCTGAGTAAGCAATCCCTACATAGGCCTCCCCTACAGCCACTCTTAAACCCTCATTAACAAAGTTATAAATAACTTTTTCTCTTTCTTTTTTTTATAAAACCCCTTAACTTAATAAATTATCTTATATTTAATTTAATTCTTAAATAATTATTATAATTAATAATTATAACTTATATTATAATATAATAATCCCTAAATTTAATATTAATTATTAAGATTCTTAATCCCCTTATTTATTAATATCTTTTTAATGCCTAATACTTATAATAAGTATTAAAGGGTGCATAGGGTTAGGATTATCTTTAAGTAAATAATCCCTATATAAGCTTCCCTTATAATTACTCTTAAACCCTTATTAATAAGGTTATAAATAACTTCTTCTCTCTCTTTCTTCTATAAAACCCCCCAACTTAATGAATTGTCTTATATTTAATCTGATCCCCAGGCAGCTGCCATAAAAGCTCTCACTTTGTTTAGTTGCTGAGATATAAACGGACTATCTTATTTCCGAGGACAATTGAATCAACATTAGGAGACTCGCAATTTGGAATTGCAATATTGATTGCACCCTGCTAGCAAATGGGGTGACGCTTCGGCACAGGGCCATATGACGAGAGCAAAAACGGAATTTTCCCGTTGAGACAGTTCTACGAACGAGTTCCAGATACCGGCGTAGAAGTTGCTCATGCGCGATGACAGTCCTTTTGTGAGAACAATGTTACTTCTACGTTGGGCGAAGTAGACAGGAATAGTTCTCGGTGATCATGGAGGAACAGAGAGGAGAGAAATCAGGCACAAATATGGCGACCCCTGCATTGTCCGGGCGCGACGGTACCCATTCGACGTGACGTGGACTGACAAACGTAAACGCTTCACTAAATACCATACCGATTCATGCCATCATGTAATACAAGTTAACACAGAAAACTTCAACGTGGCTTTCAGCACCACCCGAATCTCAGCTCACAGTTCCTCATGCGTGATCCCCCCATCTTCAGGTGCAGTCATCCCATCCCAAGGCTTGACCTTGCCCGAGCTGATATCGTTCAAGAACGCCTCGACCACCGCAGACGTCAGGTTCTTGCTGCCCCTGTATGGGTAGACGCCTCCGGTGCTGGGGCTCGAGACTGCTAATACATTTGTCGACGCAGCCTGGTGGCCCATGACAGCCGGCATCTCAGGGTATTGGGTGACGTCCGTGGTTGCGAAGATGAGGTAGTCCTTGAATTTCTTGGCGAGGGGCTTGATATCGGCCACATAGGCGTCTCGATCCTCGTTGGCGCCCACGAAATAGTGTACAATGCTTTTACCCACCTAGAAATTATAACGGTATGATTAGACACCCTGAATCCGCGGCCCACATGCATGAAGCTTTCAGAGTTGAGTCACAAACTTACCCGCATGTACTCGGCTTCGTTGCGCCGGGTCAGCTCCGGCACCAAAGGGCGAGCACACTGCTTGATGAAGTTCTCGATTGCTGCAGGGTTTGAAAACTGTGCGGTGGAGAACTGTTCCTGGTTCGCATTGTTGATACATTGTAGGGACGAGCTCTGGGATGCCACTGGTCCGACAGCAAAAGAGTGCCGGTCATGGTACTGGTACGCAACATCCATGTAGCGGTCTTCGAGGGCATAGTCTTCGTCCGAGAACTGCGCAATGAAAACTATGTCATCCATGCTCGCGAATGTGGTTATCTTGTTCTCATCCACCACCGATATCGGTGATCTTTTCATGCGCTCGAGGTAAGTTTGCATTCTGGTTAACGGGTTAGTTGGAGGGCAACTGGAGCGATTGGCTGTGTGTTGTGACATACTCTTTGGCTCTCCGTGGCCCACGATACCGTTCAAATGTACCTTCTTTCTGGTGCAGCCTGATGGTAGGGAAGGAGACAATGTCAAAGTCGCGGCAGAGCTTTGCATGGTTGGAGCAGTCTACGGCAAGCACCATGCCCTTCTCTGCCGAGCTCTGCACCGCCAACCATTCCCTCTCGAGAGCTGCATAGCTTTCACTGCTGATAATGAGTTTTCTTCTTTTCATAGACGCTCTGGAGCATGTTTTTTACTCAGCTGTCTTCGTACGGAGATTCAGTCAGTTAGCACATCCACCAATTTTGGGCAGGAAAGGCTTACCAAAATATCTGTAGACAGCAACGTGTGAGAATCAGTCAGAATGATAATTTGACACGGGTGCGCGACTTACATGCTACCAAGGTTTGCTCATTGGTGCCGATAGCATCCCGGAAAGCAGTCTCGTCAACTGTTGGCCATTTCGCAAGGGCGAATTGGGACAGGAGACCGATCAGTGAATACGTCTTGGTGACTCTCATTGCGATAATCTACAGGTGCTGTCTGGTGATAAAGTCACCTTACCGAAATCATAACCATACAGAAATACCACGCTGGAAAGAAGCTTCTTTTCTACGAAGCGAATCGTGGGGTTGCAAGGATCCGGGGGGTGGTGGAGTTCAGACAAAAATTGGACGAGGGTGCAGCATCAGGGGTCGCGCCAGTTGTTGATCAGACGGATCCGACCCCTGATGTGCTGACTTGGGAGCGGCGATGAGACCACAGCCGCAACTCGGGACAAGCGCAAGCGGCCCAGCAATGTTTCACCCATGAATCCTTACAGACCTCGCTCGAGACCCGTAGGATCTGCAGGGACACATTTGACGTTCCTCACCATGCCGAGACTCATTCTCAAAAGGCACTGAGAAGCCGGTCCAGGCGAGTAACGATATCGACAACCAACATCGGTCAATCGTTTGTCCATATTCCACCTGTTTGTGACCAAAGACACAATCATGAAATTATCAGGGTCTTTTATCGTTGCAGCTGCCATCCTCGGCAGGACCAATGCAACTCAGAAGCCCCTAAACGACGAATACGTCTGCGAGCACCCTCCATACACCGTCTCGTTGGTGTCCAAGTCGCCGCTAGTTGCATATCTTCACAATTTCATCACCCCAAGTGAGAGGGCTCACCTGCAGGAAGTGACGTGAGTACCACTTGCCATGTCTAAGTTCTCGTGCTCAAATACTGAACCATTTCTGTATAGTAAGGATAGCTTCTCCCGTTCCGGAGTCACAGGCGCCGATGGAGAGCACTCAGTGCGGACGTCACAATCCACCTCTGTGACACCAGACGATGTTGTGCGGTGCATTGAGGATCGGGCACTTGCCTTCCAAGGCTACGATGTCCGGCGCAGCCATGTCGAGCCCTTACAGCTGGTCAAATACGGCACAGGGCAGCGATATCATTTCCACACCGACTGGTTCACCGACCCTGCACATGCCACAGCAGACTTAGGCGGAAACCGAGTGTCGTCCTTCTTCGCCTACGTGCACGTGTCGAACGACACAACAGGGGGAGGGACAAACTTCCCGATGCTGGACGCACCGAGAGATCCTCGCTGGTGTGCCACACTGGACTGCGATGAGCCGTACGAGAACGGGGTGACCTTCAGGCCCATCGAGGGCAACGCGGTGTACTGGGAGAATCTGTTCCCGAACGGTATGGGTGATGAGAGGACGCTGCACGCTGGGTTACCGGTGACTACGGGGCAGAAGACGGGCATGAATATCTGGACAAGACAGGGACCGCTCAGTGAGGAGTTCCGAGGGGGCAAGTGAGGTTATGGGCTAGAGTGACCGAGGCGAAATAATGTTGACCAGCTTATTCGGCCGCTCTTCATCGCAAGCACGGGGAGGGTGTCTGCGTTTATCATCCGGTCGGAGGGTCAAACCCTAAGAACGAGGTGTTCCCTTCGTTGGCCCACGTCCACACGTCCACACTGCCGCGCTGGCTGATGTCTTGGAAACACGTCACTCAAAAGAACAGAGTATCGGAGCTCGAGGGCACGGGCACCAAAAGCCGTTCAGCCACAGGACGGAAATCATTATGTCAGTCGTGGAGAAAGTAAGGGGTCGGGAGTCGAGATGGAGCCTCAAGTCAAGCCCCGGTCGAGGCCGCGGCCTAACCGAATCGAGTTTCTGCCGAGGTCCGGGAAAAGCGGCTACGCTCGGCGACGCTGACAGGTCTCCGGAACCTCCCTCCAACCGTTGTAACCTCTCATCTTGTCTTCACATGCCAGCTGGGTCTTGTTTCGCTGCACATCCTGCTCATTGATACATCACTTCCTGTCTCAACTCACCGTCTGCCCCCGTTGAGAGCAGCAAAGAGAGATCAGAGTTCCAAGGAGCCCCCTCTGTTTCGGCACCCAGCAACCTTGAGCATCATGGTCGCCATCAGCAAGCGTCCATCCCTGACCGTTGTCGACAACCGCACGGGGAAGACATACGAGGTTCCCATCAAGAATAACTCTATCCTCGCAACCGATTTCAAGAACATCAAGGCCCAGGCAGATGGCAGCAGAGCAGAAGATGAGACCGAGCAGGGGCTCCGTGTCTATGACCCGGCGTACATGAACACAGCCGTCGTCCAGAGCAGGATCACCTACATCAATGGCCTGGACGGTATCCTGAGATACCGGGGCTACCCCATTCAGCAGCTCGTCGACAAGAGCAACTTCCTCGAGACCGCATTTCTGCTCCTGTACGGAGAGCTGCCGACAACTTCCCAGGCCCGGAACTGGCAGAGTGAGGTCATGCACCACACCTATGTCCACACCGACATCGAGGAGATGTTCAAGTCGTTCCGGTACGACTCACATCCAATGGCAATGATGACTTCCGCTTTTGCAACGCTCGGTGCCTTTGCCCCCGAGTCAAACCCTTCGTTGGCCGGCCAGAAGCTGTTCACAAATGCTGCGTCAGGGGACATAGAGTCACTGAAGCTGCTCGACAAGCAGATCCTGAGGATCATCGGGAAGGCGCCAACCTTGGCAGCTGCTTCGTACAGGATGCGCCAAGGCCGGCCGTTCAACCGACCTGCTCACGGATTGTCCTACTCCGGCAACTTCCTATACATGCTCGACAATCTCTCAGGCAGTGAATACCAGCCTCACCCCGTCTTGGAAAAGGCCCTGGATGCGCTGTTCATCATCCACGCCGACCACGAGGTGAACTGCTCTACCGCGACCGTCTTGCAAGTTGGAAGCTCCTTGGTCGACCCCTACTCCGTCGTCGCAGCCGGATGCGCTGCGTTATACGGACCGTCGCACGGAGGAGCTTCGGAGAGCGCCATCCGCATGCTGATGGAGATTGGCTCCCCAGAGAATGTCCCGGCCTTTATGGACAAGGTGGAGAAGCGAGAACGCGTCTTGGTCGGCTTCGGCCATAGAGTCTACAAGAACGTTGACCCACGGTCGACGGCGATTCGCCAGCTCGCAGAGCAAGTCTTCAAGGTCACAGGCCGAAACAAGCTCCTCGATACGGCCTTGACACTCGCAGACTATGCGAGGAAGAGCGAGTTCATGAAGAAGCGAAATCTCTATCCCAACGTCGACTTCTACTCCGGCCTCATTTACCAAGCAATGGGTTTCCCCCTAGATTTCTACCCCGTCCTGTTTGCTGTGCCACGATGCGTGGGATGGCTCGCTCATTGGAGGCAGCAGATGCTGAACCCGTCGGGTGTGAAGATCTGGAGGCCAAGGCAGATCTATCTCGGTGAGGGCGAGAGGGACTACGTTGAGGCGGACAAGAGGAGAGAGAAGTCCGGAGGCACCATCTTCGATGCCCCTGTTGCCGTCGAGCATGGTGGTGACAGCAAGAGGAATCAACTTGCCACTTACAAGGATGAGCGCGGTCAGCCGCGGACGAGGAGCAAGTTGTGATAGATCGAGGTCAGAGATGTCCATCAGCCATTGCCCAGATTGTTTCAGCGGCATCATGTATTAGATAAGGTGTTTTGTGCCATAATTGAGACTGATATCACTTAATATGTGTGCTCATAATTTTCAATGTGACCTTTCTCGCCATAAATCCAGAGCAATTATGGGACCTGCACGCTTCCATGTCCGGCAATATCTAGCCAAGCATGACTCAACAGACTTCATGCAAGCGAGCCTTCTCTTCATGCCTGCACGCGATGTCTTTCATTATGGCAATAATTGCGCCACCTAGGCTAAAATCAGCATCTCCGCGATCGCGAAGCGGTGAGCAGCTCTGCATAAGTAGAGGGCGCGAGCAACAAAGACCAGAAATATCGTTGGCCTGGCTACCCGGACACGTGTGTGGATCCTGGACAACGGCCCACGGGGACTGCAACCAAAGGGGCAAGTGGGCCAGGGCCAGGACCACGGACGTGTGCATGAGATCGGTTCAACAAGCATTAGCGGATCCACAGATTTTTGCCTTTGACAGCTGAAGGCCTTTTAACATCAATTCTTTCCCATACCACCACTCCTTGCTGGGTTGAACACACCAAGCTCTACCGGTATCACGAACAACCCTGCTTGCCAATTTTCTCATTTTTTTTTTCCGCCGCGCAGGACTCTTCATCCCAGCTGTTTTGGCGACTTCTTTCCTTCGGCCGGGGCGAATATATGAGGAAAGCGAGGATGGCCGCTAGACAACCACCGGGGTCTATCTCAATCTCGAGATATGATGCAGTTCCAGCGGCTGGCGAACTCAGTCCGTCCGGCACCTTGAGCCCTGGTGGCCATGGTGGCGACAACGCAAGGAATTACGTCGACAGCCCGGGGTCTCGAAACAACGAAACAGGGTATTTCGGGACAGTCCCACTTTCGCCGATGTCCGAGGACAGCACAGCACAGCCCCCAGCCACGCACCCGTCTCAGTACTACCGTGATGCGCCGAGGGCGCCATTCGCTCGAGACACCGTCATATCTGGTGTCTCAGGCTTCTCGAGCGTCACGGACCACTCCGGGAGGACGGTGGGATCGGATCCTGCGGCGCCGATGCTGCCGGAGAACCTCAAATCAGCTTTCGACGACGATGTACCAGAGAAGCCGAAACAAGGAGTTGTCCTTTGTGGAATCAAGCGATCCAATTTCTTCATACTTCTGGTGCTTATTCTATTTCTCATCGGAGTCGGGGTCGCTGTGGGCGTCGGCGTGGGACTGGGCATGTCGAAAACAGACAACTCGAGTCCATTCTCGGACCAGCCGGAGAAAACAACTTCCTCAACAGATTCATCAGCTGTTCCAACTGCAACAACAGAGGCGGTATAATACTGAAATTAACGGCCCAGTTTTGGCCCCCTCAAGCAGTCATGCTAAAGGACCACTCGAGCTTTCAGCGGCAGATACTTCCGAGAGCGAGGAAAGTTTCTGGAAAAGAACCATTCCGTACAGCAAGTTCCGTGGAATCGTCGCTCCTTCATTCAGCGCAAATATCCTGCTGCAAGACATCAAAAATAAGCGAAAATATTGATTCACATGATATTATATGGCTGCTGGCAGCCCAAAATACAAAGGACAGCAATGCCAGGAAACTAAGAAGGGGAACATGCGCACGGAAGCTGAGGAATTGTGAGATTAGACCTCGAAATAATTGCATCAGTAGCCTGAAGGCTGACCGGATTCAATAGATCGCTTCACGAGGCTAGACTCAACAGGCGACCCGAGGATATGTGCCCCGATCAAACTGTAGTCCATGACGGCATTGAAATACTGAGGGACAGCTCAAGGAAATTTACATGAAATTTACATGATCGGCAAAGGAGTAGTTCTCAACCTCAACCGAATAGCGAGTTCAGTAATGTTGCTGATACCGACCATAAAAATTGTTAAATATTACAGGAAGTTCAGATGCACTTAAAGAGGCGATATTGTATTTTCACATTATTGCTGTTGCAAGGGGTGTAGAGGTGGATAAGACCGTAGGGAAACCAACTTCATCTCATAGGGTGACGATATATTGGATGATGTTCCACTGTTTCAAGGACAATCAACCGACAGTGAGCATCTGCGTACAAAGAGATGGTAAGTTGCCTCCTGCAGGAGAACCTAGTGTAGGACAACTTGCCGTGGGATAATCGGCCATGGTGTACTCAGGTGTGGGACACTTGGCTTTGGGAAAGTAGACTGTGGGAGAGTGGACTGTGGGAGAGTGGACTGTGGGAGAGTGGACTGTGGGAGAGTGGACTGTGGGAGAGTGGACTGTGGGAGAGTGGACTGTGGGAGAGTGGACTGTGGGATAATCTCTTATAGGATGTGGCGTTACCTTCTATAGGATACCCTCTTGTGGGATGTGGAACAATTGACTGTGAGTTCGATCTTGGACTTCGCTGTTGTCCAATTCTCATGCTGATCAGATCACAGTCATCATGTCCGTCTCTACCAGTGGAACAATTGGTTCCAGTACCTGCAGCCTGCCTGCCAGCAAGTTTACGGCGTCAACCGTGGTTTCCTCCAACCCATCAGTCACTAAGTCCGAGTTGATGGCCTCTGCGGGTTCTAACTTGATCATGCCAGATGATTTCTTTCGGGCAATGGACAAGGTTTATATTACTCATCTCCCTTTATTAATTCCTATTATATATACTCTAAGATAATAGGTTTAATAATATATTCTAAATTAATGCCTAGGCCCATGAGATAAAAGACATTGCTTAGCCCCCCATCTTAATAAACCAGCGGATAATTAATATAATCTATACGTATTATTTCTTTAACAGCTCCTCATATCAAGTTATTAACATTTACAAGAAGATAATCCTTGTTTTCGCAATTCTCATTTCATTCCAGACACAGGTTGTGCGGAGGGGTAAACGGTTCTCTTGTTTGCTCCTCGAGACATGGTGTGGGATAACTTGCTAAGGAATAACCTCCTCTGGGATAACCTCTTATAAGACACCCTCTTTAAGATGTGGGACACCCTCCTATGGGATGTAGAATAGTTGACTGTGGGATAACCTCTTATGGGATAACCTCTTGTGAGATGTGGGATCATTGATTGTGGGGTAGTTGACTGTGGGAGGTGAGATAATTGATTACAGGATAATCAAATGTGGCTACTGTAAGTTAGCCACCCTGACTGGGATAGCCCGTTATGAGACAACCTCATGTCGGATTATGTACCTTTAGAGAACCCGCTATATGAGATTAGTTTAGGATATTGAGCGTGAGTTACTGTAAGTAGGATCGCCCCCTGTGGGATAACTCACTGGGAACAGCCAGTTGGAGTATAGATGTTATATTCCACGGCCATATATTCCACGGCATGTCAATCACTGCAATTTTCCTCATTCGTTTATCCTCACAGTTGTCCTTATAGTTTTTAAAATCACCTCGAGTTTGTGCAGGGCGGATGGGAAATAGGAGAGTTCACTAAGTACGTTAGGCTGGAGGGACGGTAGACAGACAAACTTTGTTTTAAGATTCCGAGTGCAGAATTAATCATTTGCCGCTGGATTCACCCAATTTTACCCAATCACTGAGAATAAGAAGGTTGAATGGATGATATTTAGTCTTGAGGGCGAGTTTCAAGGCAAAACGGCGAGTGGGCAAGTTGCATGAGTTGTTTATTTTTGACAAAGGGGAGCTGTCTGTTCCTATTTATATCTTACCCTATTTATATCTGGCCGTCTTGGCCCGAAGCAAAGTGGGTGAGGTGCTGGGCGAGGCAGCCATTACTTCAGCAGGTGGTGTGCAAAGGGGAGAACAACAATGCCGACAGCATCTTGAATGAGGCACGGTAGGTTAAAAAAGAGTTACCAGGATCCCAGAAATGCAGTGGATGAATATTAGGGCAAGGTCTGAGTCATCAGGCTGGTCATCTAGCAGAGTGTTGTCCGCCAGACAAGGAGTATGATCAGAGTAAGCTGAGCTTTAATCTGCCACCTAGAGACATAGGCTACTAGATTTTCTGCTCTTAGGAACCATTTTAAACATTCATAGAACAAGCGTGATGCTATGTTGGTGGATTTGAAGCCCCGAAAGGACGCAAGACTTTCTTACACGAGTCTCATATAAGATCATTTGGACAGTATTAGCAGTGAGCAACGTGCCCACACTGGTACAGAAGAGCGAGGAACGAGAACAGAGCACATTTATATGATTTACAGCCTGCGAGAGAGAGGCAAGCTTTCATGCCAGTTGACACGACAATACCTGCAGTCCCAGGCACTCGTGTGAGGGACAGCATGCAGGATCGCTAGTTGATGGTTTCCTATCTCCTAAGAGAAGGCTTTACCGTTCAACGATCGATCAATAATTTATATCTGTTCGTTCCATAGCTGGTAACCCCATAGCTGCTGCAAATCATCTGGCCGCAGGAGAAAGTACGAGTTAAAGCTCTCATTGAGCAAGCCGATCAAATGACCCTACAGCGATTTGCCGTTTTGTAATTAACACAATTCTCAGACTGTAAATTCATATAACCAGGCTGATTTAGAAGCTCTTGATAGTCATGGAGCACTGTGAATTAACAGTTTAAAAGCCTGCTTTAGGGAGCAAAAGTTAAAGTTAAGGCTCCACCTAATCTTCAACTCATATAATTTATAATCTACCATTTCACAAGGATTTTACACATACAGCCTCAAGATTTATATAATGCTTAAAGAGCTTTATATATTATTACATATCTTTATAATTAATTTTTATCTCTTTATTATTATTTTTAAAATATAATTATTTATTTTAATTTAAATTTAATTAATAAATTTAAGAAAATTATTATAAATTAAAGTAAAAAGATATAATATATTAAATTATAAGAAATAAGAAATTAAAAGGCTAAAAATAGAAAAAGATTCAGAAAAAAGGAAGATAAATTAAGAAAAAATTAAAAAATTAAACGCCCGACGTGGGACTCGAACCCACAGCCTTGGGATTCCTTCTAGACGTTTGAAACGCCTTAAAAGTCACACGCTCTAGCCTATTTTCCCTTTCTTTTAGAAAAGTCCTTAATTTTCTCAATAGGGAGCGCGGAATCTTACCATTGAGCTAGCCGGGCTTGCTTGTACAATCCACGTCGGTCTAGAGACTCATGTATTACGAACAGGTCTCATTTATCAGCCACTCTAACTACTTCACTTTACATATTCTCTTAAATAAATAAATATTCCTTATTAATTACCTTTATTTATAATATTTTTAAAACTTAAAAAATTAAAAGAATTAAATTTTTATAATTATAAATAGCTTTTAAAGCCTTAAAAGAGCTTTTTACTTAATTTATAACTTTTAAGGTTTATAATAAATAAGCGGGAGGAACGGCGTGTTAAAAGCTTATTTGATTTGGAATAAAATTAAAATATAAAAGGCAATGGCATTTAGGACTTCCAGATGCTATAGGACTTAATGTGTACGGCACTGCAGAGGAATAAGATCCTGTCGTGCTTAATGCATTTACCGTATTTAATGTTCTCACGGCCTTGAGCTTCCTGCCATCGGCAACCCCCAAAAGTTCAAACAGAAATACGCCACTTCTTATAAATAGGTTCTGAGTCTGCTTGAGAACCCTAATGTCAGGCAAGAAGGTTACGTGGGCCCCTGAAGCCCCTTCTGCTAAGAAATAACACCTATTGTTGATCCTGTATTTTTTTGTAGTGTGAAGGATCCATTGCTAACGCTGTCCTGCAGCATCAGGAGAAAACGCGGCAAGCAAGAGGCGGTGGTATATTGGTGGTGCAGCCCCACTATTTGAACCACATCACTCTTTGCCGGACTCGCTTCTCGGCAAATGTTCCAATACGTCTCTGTCCAGGTAAAAAGGCAAAAGAAAATAAGATCTAAGGTAGTTAGTTCCATCGTTTACTTTTTGAACATCTTTCCTAGATCTGGAATTAGTCGCCTCCGGGCGCAGATAAGCCCTGGGAGTTCGGCCGCTCGCGTCTAGATCCACGCCAAGACGCCTTGTTTTGACCGACGACAACCGACACTCGTGGCGTGTCCAAGCGCACACGCGGTTCCAAACTTCATGACTGGCATGACTACTCGCCCCAGCTTCTGCGCAGGATATAGGTCGACCTAGTGTCACAGCAGATGTTGTCACGTAAGCCACGTGCGCCCAATAACAATGCAAATCGACGGACCCCACACAGAGGACGAAGCAGCGCGGTTCCGTGCCGCTTTGGAGCGCAACCCTACGCTGATGGAAGTCCTGCGCCGCGCCGCCACAATGAACCTTCCGGGCTGGTACCTAGCAGCCGGCGCTCTGACTCAATCAGTCTGGAACCACGTCACAGAGCAGGATCCAGAGAACGGGATTGATGATTACGACCTCATTTACTGCGATGACTCGGACCTGTCCTGGGAAGCGGAGGACTCCGTCATACAAGAAGGCGCCAGGGTTTTTGCAGATCTGCCCACGAGGGTCGAGATCAGGAATCAAGCTCGGGTGCATCTCTGGTACCCGCAGAAGTTCGGGATCCCGTGCCCGCAGCACACCTCGACCGAAGGAGCGATAATGTCATGGCTGTCTGGGACGGCGTTGTTCGGCGTCCGGCTGCTGCCTGATGGTGACTGGAAAGTGTTTGCTCCCTGGGGTTTTACCGACATCCTGAACCTGACAGTGCGTCCAAACCCGGCGAGTGGGACTCGTGCAGCCTACGAGAAGAAGACCGTGAGATGGCAAGCCATCTGGCCGGATTTGAAGGTCATTCCCTGGCCAGCGACTGCCTCGTTGAATGCACAAGATGGGAAAGTAGAAGAGCTTGTATTGAAAGGATAGAAATAGCTGCGTGCATACATAAAATAGACAAGGTACAAGGTGGATAGGCTGCACCACGAGATCTGTCTGCAATTCAAGACTGGCTTCATCGCTCTGGGAGCTTGTATCTAGATCTCGCGACCAAACCTAGATTTCAGATACTTCGATCGAATGAATACATCGAGATTTGATCCAAGAGATTAATGCATTCCATTCTCTAGATGTAGCCGGGCATAGTGGCTAGATTCTGACTGCAGAGAGGGCCCCAGAGGGCTTTCTTTTACGCGTACGTAGTTATATACCACCCCCCCCGGCCACGCTGCACGATGAAGGGATTTAGGTTTGAGCTATGGTACGGCGGGGCACATTCAAGCAACGGACACAGTCACTGAGTACTTTGGTTTCAGATTCTGTGGGAAGAATCGGTGAACACTAGTCTGTATTATGGAGTTCTCAGGTCTTGCCAATGCCGTCGCCACCTCTAAAGTCCAGGATACCATTCTTTCCAGCGCAGGTGCGGAGAGCACTTACGCTCCACAGCGGCAGGCGACACACGACCTTTGATCTAGACCTAGAAGTTCTGAGCCATTTGTAGTCTTGTGATTCCGGTCCAAGGATTGGCGCAGTCATGCCAGTCGTGATGGCATTGGGCTCCGAGGGTCTGCCGTAAGCGAATCGAAAGATGGCCCTCTCAGCACTGGCAGCGACTGAATTGCCCGTGCTGATGGCGTAGCGGATAATTGGGTGCTTGATGTCTACGTTGTCGCTGTTGCAAGGGGTGTGGGAATGGGTGGGACTGTGGGATGACTTGCCGTGGCAAACTCGACTGTAGGACACTTGACTAAGTACCCTCCATGGGACAATTGACGCTCAGACACTCGACTGTAGGGTACTCGACATCAGGACAGTCGACAGAGGGATAATCAGCTGTGGGATGTGGGATGATCGACAGTGGGATATAGGATAATTGACACTAGGATAATCAACTATAAGATAATTGACTGGGATAATTGACTGTGGGATAATTGACTGTGGGATAATCGGCTGTGGGATAATTGACTGTGGGATGATCGGTCGTGGGATGATCGGTTATGGGATAACTGACTGTGGGATAATCGACCGTGGGATAGTCGACTGTGGGACATGGGGTAACTGACTATGGGATAATCGACCGTAGGACAGTCGACTGTGGGACATGGGTCAACTGACTATGGGATAATCGACCGTAGGACAGTCGACTGTGGGAGATGGGTCAACTGGCTATGGGATAATAGCTGTGGGATGATCAACTGTGGGACAATTAACACTGGGATATGTGACTGTGGGCTAATCGGCTGTTGGGTAATTAGCAGCAGGAAGATCGACTGTGGGATATGGGATAGTTGACTGTGATACAATCTACTGTAGATCACCCGCGTCGAAGAAGTGGCCGTGGGAACACCAGTCTTATGATAGCAGGCCATAAGATAACCGTCTGTGGGATGATGAGCCAAAGGTTACCAGCTGTAGTACGACCTGCTATGGGATAACCGATTGTATGCCGTGATACCAGTATGAATCGGATACTCAGTATAGGCTGCTGGTTACGAAATCAATGGGTGCTGACATGCTTCCTTGTAAGCTGGTCTCTACCCAGATAACCTTTTATGAAGACTGCCCACAAAACGAGGTCCGTGGAATAATTTGCGTAGCACAGATTACATGAAAAGGTCCAATTAATTTATGCGATCACTTCCGCTGAACCATTCCACTCGGCAAATCTCTTGCGTGTACAAGTCTCGTCAGATAGAGCTCAACCTCATGTCCTCAAACATACTCAGCGCAAATGAGATCTCCACCGAGGTCCATCACATCTGCGATCGTAGCATTCGGGATGATCCCAACCATCCAAAGCGTGTGATTCAGAGTCGTTGTGTTGCCTGGGTCTCCATCGTAGTCCAGAACCGCGGCGCTGGGATACGGAACCTCATTTGTCAGAAGAAAGTTTGCCAGAGGCACATTGCGGCCAGTCATGTCTGTCAATCGAGCTGTCAGGTTGACTTGCTGCCATTCCCACCAGAGTCGATCGAGGTTGGTATGGTGCAGGAAGAACAGCGGATCTCCAGGGCTCCCCGATCCGTCAAGCATCTGTGAAAGTTGATTAGAGTCTGAATTTGTGGCGCAGCCAATAAATTGAGTGCAAGAGCCACTTACCGTTCCGCCTATGGCCGCGTGGCCAGCGGTGTGGGGCTTGGACTTGTAGCATTGCCAGGCTTCAGAGTAGTTGGAAGATGCAAAGCAAGCATCAATATATGTGCTATTGCCATTCTGAATGGATGTCGGACTGAAATCTCGGCTGAGACAATAATCGGCATAGTTGCTTGTGCGGTTCATGTGCAGGGTCAGGTTGGCAAACGGGCCATCTGTCACACAGAGGTCGTCACCGGTGCCAGTGCCGCCGAATCCGGTATCAGGATCAAACACTGCGGACTCGTTGAAAGCAATACCGGCAGCGATGTCCTCGGTTGTTGACAACTCGTCCCAGTACGGCTGCGCCCCGGTGTAGTTGCACTCGGTCTGCAAGAGGATCTCGTGTGCTCGCATGTACAGGCGGTGCCAAGGCAGAAAAGACCCGGTATCGTGGACCACATTTGTCTGGACTATATGCGAGTAGTGAAGCTCGTCCCATCGCGTGATGGCGCCCTCGATTGTGCTTGTCCTTGGGGGCGAGCTAATAAGGCACAGTTCAGCCTCGATATAGGCTTGCTTTTCTTCGTTGGTCAGGGCAGTCCTGGAAGAGAAGTCAGAGGAATAATTCTGCTAAAATTTGGAGTGTAACATATATACCATGACTTTCTTTGGTTGAGCGAGGTGCACGTCTCAGTGTCTTGCCGAGGTATGAGGTGTGCGTGGGCACACGAAGAGACCGCAAGAAGCCCAGACAGGGCAACGTGAGTGAGTGACAGAAACATAGCGAGCGAATGCAGCTAAGAAAAAAACACGAAAATGAATGTGTTTGCCAATTCGGGCAACGAGAGTGCAGGCGGTTGCAGTCTACCGAAAGATTGAATGCAAGACATGACAATGTGGATCTGTCCTTATATTGTGGTATGCTCTCGTTGCAAGACATCTTGCGGGCCAACAAGACGATGCCGGCTTTGCAACGTGCTATTATTGACTTGAAGGTGGATGTTCTCCTATCCGCCCACAATCCGGCACGGTCTTCGTCAGCACCGAAACCCTGCCTTGGTGTGTGCCTGTGCTTGGTGTACCGCTGTCCAGAGAGCTTACGAAGAGCACTCTTCCAACATAGCGTATGCAAGTAAGTGATCGGCCGTCACGTTCTGTGCGATGTGGTCAGTGAGGTCTCAATAGGCCATCAGATGTCCACTACTCAAGCACAACAAATCCACGTTCATTACCTGGGCTCACTCTGGGATAGAAGGTGCCAATTAGGTCAGCATGCTAGGATGAGTTTGACGTTGTACGCAAGGGGGCTGTGTTGTTACAATGGATGAACACCGCTGGACCCACAGGACGCGATACTCCGGGCCCAGAATTGCGGCGTTGGAAGGACCCATGGACATGGGAAGTTCAATATTTGGCACAAAAGTCAGGGACCACGGCAATTTCACTATTGGATCAGTTGAGCCTGCCCCTTATCGAACCCGGAAGGGTTCCAGCGAGTTCATGCTTGCACCGTATTGCCACGCGGCCCTCTCCACGGCGGGCAGATCCAAACTTGCCCGACCGAGGGCGATCTTCAAGTCAGATGAACTCCGTATTTTGATTTGCCATCTCTATTTACTTGGAGGAAAAGGACCAACAAGACAGCGTGGCACTGTTTTGTCGGTGGCTGAATACGTGTATGTGGTGGCGACAGTGCATCTGGGTAGATGTTGGCGAGCTTCTCTGGTCTGGGTAGACATTGATGTTACAGACGTCTCACGGCTCCTACGGTGCACCTGTGCTGCGTACACGAAAGTCATAGTCTACAGCGAAAGAAAAAAAATCCTCCGGGAGATACGCGAGTCCGCTCGTATTTACAAGCATAAGCAAGTGACCATCCTGTAACATACGAGATCATATTGTAGGACCGGATCAAAGGGCCGCCCAACACTATTGAAAATCTGGGGTTTCTTGGTGCACTGTGAAGGTTGCGTAATCAATCCCGATTCGTAAGCTTGGCGCAAGCCGTTCATAAAAAGTGGCATCCACCTGAGATTCGACCCACCAACAGAGATCTCCAGGACGAATCAGCAAGTGCCCAGAGGTAAACTCAAGTATCATCGACATGACGAGCAACGTCGACTCGACAAAGCCGCGCACCTTCAACCCGGAAGGGGTGTGGGCGCCGCCTCCGACGTACAATCAAGTCGCCGTGACCCCTCTCCTCCCGTCATCCCGACTCATCACGCTTGCTGGGATGACCGGGTGTGACCCCGCAAGATCGGATAACCCACACACAGTCCAAGAACAAGCCCCTATTGCGTACGAGAATATTCGCAAAGCCCTTGCCGCTGCGGGTGCCACCCCTCGCGACATTGTTCAAGTAAGAGCATCTATTTCTCTGCACTCGCACTTGTCCCACTTGAGCTGCGGGCATTGACTGATGGGCTTCAACCAGGTCAAGCATTACATCGTGAAGGAGACTGGCGATGCAGAAGTCGATCGTCTGGATGTAGTGGACCGCGGATGGGGGGAATTATGGATGGAATTTATGGATAGGACTGCTGACGGTCACCGCCCTCCAGACACCGTCGTGGGAGTCGCGAGTCTGGCGAAAAGCGACATACTATATGAATGTGAGGTATGGGCTATTGTGAATCAATAAGCGGTTGCTCCTGATAGTTTGAGACTGCCTTTTGTGCACACGGCATTCCGCAAGACAGAGTACACTGCTGCACCGTAGCACTCTGTACAGCCTATTCGGGGTACTTTGGATGAAGTCAATGCCAGCAGCTGCCATTTAGGAACAAAGACTTTGTCTTCAAGTTATTTCCAAGTCTGGCTTCATATGTGGCAATTTCGAATTTGAGATATAAGATGCAATACGGAGGTGTTCCAAGCACCACAACCAGCATTAAAAGTAGATTGCATAGACTCGTCATCCTTGGGCTCCATTTTGTAAGACACTTGTCAAGAGAGAAGTCAAACAACATTCCAGCCCGCAAAAATGTCATATATATAGCCATGAGCCACTATGGACCCGAACCCTTCACAAATCATGGCAGCTTCTTTAAACCTTACGCTGTCAAGATTCAACATCAAGGCAGAGAGCGACAGTCGCCTATAATGAAAGCGCTATGAGAGTACATAAAAGAGCCTCCAGACACTATGAGAACATCGCCGATGTCTGCTGGAATTTCTGACCGCCGGTAGCACCATGTTTAACTAGACCGATGAAAGTACGCAGGAGTATTTGTCGCAGCGACTGCTACAGCATAAATGGGGGGCTACCGACATCGTTCGCTGTGCAACTTTTCTCCCCTTTTCTTTTTTGTTTTGTTTTTGCGCAAAGTGGAAAGTCTGTGTATGCGAACTTTGGGCCAAACGAACCAATAAGTGGTTATGGGACATGCACCCAGGCCCGAGGCACCGTCAGCAACGGGACCCTCGACGTGCTAGAGGAGATCAGGGTCAACCTTCGGCGCTATGCTCTCTGTTCTTGAAAAGTGACTTCATATAATGAATGGTAGGAACCTGAGCATGGAAACGGTTGATCTCCTCAAACTGGATTAATTTGCACAAGGGCAAGCACACGCGATCGTTGTCCGCAGACCGATAGTTGGCCACCGGAAGCCGTGAGACTACCATAAGACACCACTGGCTTTCCTATTAATTTTCATTTCTTTTTGTCTTCATTGAAGAATCATCGTGATTATTAATGCGAATTTGGCGGAACGTCCCCAGCCACAGGAAAAGCTGGTCCATGATAAGGTCAATGAATTACACGCGTAGAATTACGAATTGAGATTGCACTAGGATCGGGACCAAGAGAAGACAGGCCAACCCATAGCTGAATTTTCAACACGTGGTTACCTAGGCACCCCAGTTTGTCGCTCGCAAGAGTCCATCCCACAGAACGATCAAAATTTCCCCCAGTCCTTTGGAACCTCTGCGATCTAGACAATAAGGACCCGGAATGGCACACGAGCAGTCGACGAACGCTCTCCGAGATCTGGCCGTGAGTAGCTAAGTAGCTAGCTATATGCGCAAAAGTCTACGGAATCAGCTGGTCCGTTGATAAGAATAGAGCAATCTGCAATTCCGTTCATCCGACCATGGGCCAGTCCTCGCACGCTGGCTCACAACAATGATGAGAATTTCGCGTTGTCGAGGAAGGCATGAGGGCGTCGTGGTCCAGAACCTTCCCAAGGCTGAGAACCACGCTTGCACCTGCAACTAACAAGTCCATTGTTCATCGTGAGACGAGAGTAAATATAATCGTTCTGACCAAGTCTTCTGGCCAGATCACCAGGTCTTGGCGCCTTATTCATATCGCAGGCTTGCCCTGTGTTTTCTGAGATGCACGCTGTTACTCACTAAGGCTCTAAATTTAGGCTTCATGTCAAGCTAACGTTTAAAGTACAAGACAAGCAACGTGCTAATTCACAACGCATGAACAGAATTGTTCTTGAACGCAACAAACTTTTTGGGCGTGGAAAAGGTAGGGACTAACGATGGCCTGGGCTCAGGCTGCAACTTGAGTCGCCCCGAATCGCCACTGTCTGTGGGACGCGGCGACCAAGGCTTGTTAATGCCTCCACAGGCCCAGAAGCGACTGTCATGACTTGGCGAGATCTTCCGTACGACTCTGGAAGTGACAAGATCATAGGCGAAACTCTTGGTTATCCTCCAGAGGTGCAGCCTAGCTTTATGCGAAAGCTTGGCCGCGATTAAGCAAAAAATGTGGGCGTCGAGATTTGTGAGGCTCGACGCACGGGAGTCGTGTCTCAGACAGTGCCAGGTCCGCTGATCCCTGCCGGCTAGCCCAAACGTGAGGGCTCTTGGCTCGCTCTAAGATATTTTTGGGCCCTGTAGTTCAGACGAAGCTGATCTTTCAAGATCCAGACTCTCGGGTGATGAACATGCTTTGGCCTAGGTGACGGGAACAGATTACAATGGGCGCATATATAGCTCTAGTTTGTTTTGCAGGATACTAGGCATGCTTCAGTGTTGGGCGTGGGTGTCTTGTTTAAGCAGACGCGGCGCTTTGCAGCACCGTGATTGATTGATGCTTGGACCTGGGTTGGGAGGCGAATTGGGCGTCTGGACTTGAGTCAGCATGAAGGCTGGCAAAACTGCTCTTGGCATCGTCGCTACCACTTTGACAAGGAATGACTCGGCTGGGTTGGTAGCAAAGGCCATATAGCAATGCTTGATATGGCCCCAGTCTGTAGGCTCTCCGGAGGTCGGTCAGACACCCGGGGCGCTGGATCGCCAAGTTGACTGCAGCCAAGGTCCGCCAAGCTGTCTGAGCAGAGTCCTTCCCCAGAACTTTTCGGCACCATCTGGTCTCGGAGCCCAGGCGTTCCTGTTTCTTGCCTCTTTCCAAGACTTTTTTTCGTAAGGGTGTCAAACACTGACTGATTCACCGGACTGTCTTCACGGACCTCGATTTGGACACCGTTAGCACCGCTCCCACGCAGCCACCCCGGCCTTGGAGCCCCGTGGGAGCACGAGCGAGACCACTTGAGGCAGCACATCCTTGAACTGGCCCGCGATGTTTCAACGGATGGGTCCTTGATAAAGATACCCAGTGTTCCCTCGTCCCAACTTACTTCAATTATCCTCAACCTCTATCCTGTCATTCTCTTTTCTTCTTCAAGTCTTCAAGCTGGTCTGGAACCGCTCATTACCGCGTCTTCCTACATTATAATAAACCCACATATACCCACATTTTCATCAGCCAAACCCCACAAGATGTATACTCGCAGCATCCTCCTCTACCTGGGCGCACTTGCGTGGTTGACCCAAGGCGCACCCCTTAATATCAACCTTGGCGCTTATTCTCCTGCCTTGGTGGTCGGTGATGGAGAGATATCGTTTGGCGTAAGCATCATTCTTCTCCTTTCACGGTGCCCATCTGTCATGTTCTGGGACTAACACGTAACTATTAGGGCGGAGAGGCCGAGGGAGGAGCCGCCGAGGGCGGTGCTGCCGGTGGCGAAGGCGGTGCTGCCGGCGGCGAAGGCGGTGCGGGAGCTGGAGAAGGTGGTGCAGGCGCTGGCGAAGGAGGCGCTGGAGCTGGAGAAGGTGGTGCGGGAGCTGGAGAGGGAGGAGCTGGAGCTGGAGAGGGAGCAGCAGGTAAGACAAAAAAATCCTGGAAGTACGAACACAGAAGAACTTCATACTGACGACCTATTCTCCAGGCGGAGCAGAGGCAAGCAGCATTTCGGCTGCTCAAGACATTTCGGCTTTGCAAGGAATGGGCAAGCAACGGCTCCCAAAAGCTCGATCATAAGCACGTTCAGGACCAGCTTTGATTTACGAAGCGAACCCAGCCGCGGCAACGATGAACACAAAGACACATATCAAGAAGAGGGGTTCTGACATGGGCTTCTCTGGCATGTGGCCATCTGCAGGCATATTTATTCCGGTGTGGGGACATACTTAGGAGGAAATACCTCGGCCTTCGCGGGCCTCACGTATGGAAGGAAGACTTTCAGCTCGATACCCAGCGCAACAACAGGTCTGGCAGGTTTACATTGGATACACAGACTCCATTTTTAGTATAATAGACAGACAACATGCGAGTTTTCAGCTTTCAAGACAAAATTAGCAGGTCATGGTCCTTTCTGAGACTGTTGTTACCATGTTATTTACCGGCACTCTGACCAGAACCTTTCTGGGAAGCGTCTGTATCCAGTCCACAGATGAGCTTTTCAAGACGGGGATGAAAGATGATTGGTCCCCCCAAGGCAACACTACATTCGTACCAAGACACATGTTCTCATGAAAGAGTGAGCGAGAATGGCGCCTTGAGTCTCAAATTCCCACGTCGGCCGAAATCACATGCAATTGTGGTGACAGCTCGCTGAAGCTTTGCTGCCACACCCCTCATGTATTGCAAAGTGCTACTTTCAGAGCCGACCGAGCTCCAGTGGGATGATCTGCTCGAGCAACACCCTCTTGTGAGATAGCTTCTAGGGGGGGAAAGCGTCTGGCTTAGCCTCTTATGGAATGACCTCTGTCGTATGTGTATTAGCCTCCGTGGAACTGTCTCCTATGAGATCTTGTCCTCTAGCATAATCTCATCTCGAATAATTATCTCCAGGATCATTATTTATGGGACAGTCGTCTCTGGGATAGTCGTCTCCGGGATATTCGTCTCCGGGATAACTTCCAAGGTTCGTCTGGCATGATCTCTTGTGGGATAACATTTCATCCTTCGTGTTCGTGTCAGAACCTCCTCATCAACTAAGCAGAATATATTGCATGCCACTCGGATGTTGTGCCACATGTGGAGCCGTTACCGATGTTCTGACACCTCGAGACTAGTGTCATTCTGAATAAGTGATACTACAAGTGCAATGTACTCACACGTGCTGGCCGAAAATGTGATGGATGTATGCCGAGGGAGGCGTTGGAGTGTGCTTCAAAACTTGCGTTCTTAATCCCAGCATAAAAATGTACGTATTTTGTGTCAGTTATTTTTCGAGGGACCTGCGACCATATGCACATTTTACGCGATTCAAAATGGGACTTCCAGCCGCTGGATTGTTTCATTTTTTGCTCAGAGTTCGGAAAGCACTCCGAGCGCATTGGTCTCGCCTAGGCGAAGTTTGTCTTGTAAATTACACTCGCTCAACGCGGAACGGATGATGCACCCGACGCTACGAACCTCCCGCACAATTTCGATTTTGAATACCTGATATATTCACTTTCACATGCCATTTTCCGTCTCCGTCGCATCGACGATACATCTCTCTGAGAGGGTGTCATACATGACCTGCTAGTCCCGGCGAACAGCTTGGTGTTCGGACGCAGGTTGGAGCTGCTCGGAACATACGAATACGACTCGCAAGGTTGTGGACGATTCGCTACTCAGATGATCTGCAAACCTGTCTTGTGAATGATTCAAATATGTCTTCTCACGGACGCGCTCGGTAAACACAGCCAGTCAGCTGACGTGTCGACGCTGGAACAGGAAGTATTGGCCGCCGCATTTAAGCCACTTCCCCGCATCGTCGCTGACCTTAGAGGTGTTGTGCACTCCCAGCCGCATGCCCGCACACCCATGCAGCACTACGCGCAGGAACCAGGGCAGCCAGGGGAATATCTGACCTGAACCCAGACACGGGATGCCAACCGGTGTCGAGCAACACTAACAAGCGTTCGCGCAAGACTGTCACCGAAGTCTAATAGACTAATTCGAGGCCCAAGGTGGGGATCTCGTTGAACAAGCCCCATCCAGACTCACCGTCCCCGCAGGTTCTCGAGAACTCGTCTCCTCACGTTCTCCAGCCCTCTCAGGATTAACCCAGCCGCCCTCGAGGATGGCTTGCAATCATATTGATTTGAGGCGGCGGTCATGATTCGACAAATCCGCCCGTCCCGCTTAGCTGTGCCTGTCGGCAAGCTCCTCCGGCCCCCATTTGCCAGCGGAGGAAGCTTGGAAGCTTGCTTACCCTCCATCTTGTCTGCTAGGCGCCAGGACTCCAACGTATGAGGGGCTGTGGCCTGCATGATCTGCCCGGCAGCCCGAACTATCCAGAAGGTGTGGCACGTTAGGTTGGATGAACCTCTCCACTGCCGAGGTCTAGTCGTGAGTTTGGGAGGCATTGGATGAAAGATCTTCACATGTCCGTCTTTTCTTGACCGCTCCAGGCACACACACTTGATCGACCGTCGTATCCGGGCGCCGTTGACGAGCTGTCAGGCTGTGTGGGCTAGCCGGAGCGGACGGGAAACGCGTCGTAGGTTTGAGTCTACTCCATCAATCTCTAGGCGGCCAAATTCAACCAAAGATTCTCGGAGAACTCTTTTTCCTACGGGTGCGAGGTGCAATTTTATCTTGCCTGCTCCGCAACAATTGTGATGAGGTCATCGATATATCGACTGCCGACGAGCCCCTGCTGCATATGCCGTTGTGGGAAATTACATAGCGACTTCGTGCCGGCACGCCGGACTCAAAGCTTGTGCCGCCCATGTGCTCTTCCAGAAAAGTTGCTACCCCACGGGGTAATGAATTGGGATCCCCGCAAACCCCAGCGCAGCGTTGCAGAGATCTAAGCAGCGTGGCAGATAGCCTGCCCGAAAAGGGCAACGGTCCGGCGTGGCACCCGGAGACTACGCCCGTATTGTCGATACGCCCATTCACTTTGACAGTCAGCTGGTCTTTTTTTGGGCACCACGAATCGGGAATCTATTGAATTCCCATGCAGAGACGGTGTACATTTCACACGGCTATGATCACCGTCCGTATATGTGGAGAGACGCCTCGGCGGCGGGGAGAACCCAATCCGATCAGCAATCTTGCAGATAAAATGAGCAGCTTGGCCGCTCTGTTTTCCACGATGGCTCCCGGCTGAAGCACTGCCAGTCTCGCCTTGGTGAACTTTTCTCGCGCGCCGGCCTGACTCCAGCATCCTCGATTGGTAGCTTCTTGCAATTCTCTCAGTCGGTCAACCCAGAGCAACATGAAGGCACTCTCCATCTCGGCCTGGGCCTCTCTGGCGGCCTGCGTCCTGGCCCTGCCAGCTCGCCAGGGCTCTTCTCCCGTGGTCGACGGACGAGCAGTCTCGCCGACTGTCGTCCTCTCCCCGTCCAACACTGTTGTTGGGCTGGCGAGCGGCAAGGTTGAAAAGTTTGCAGGTATCCCGTTTGCAGACCCACCCACTGGGTCCCTGCGACTCAAGCCCCCAAAGAAGTTGTCAACCAACCTTGGCGATGCGTATGATGCAATCAACCCAGCAGCGGCCTGCCCACAGATGCTTGTCTCAACTGGCGAGAACCAGAGCCTGTTCCTCCAGATTCTGGGTGATCTTGTCACCCTGCCCATCATCCAGGCAGCAACAAACCAGAGCGAGGACTGCCTGACGGTCAGCGTCATCCGCCCGGCAGGTGTCGAGGCCGGTGCGAAATTGCCGGTTCTGTACTGGATCTTCGGCGGCGCGTTCGAGGTAAGGCAAACACCCATACAGGAAATTTGTTGCCGAGACACTAACCAAAAGACAGCTTGGATGGGCTGCCATGTACGACGGAACAGACCTGCTTGACCAAGCCATCAGCCAAGATCAGCCCTACATTTTTGTAGCGGTCAACTATCGCGTCGCTGGATTCGGCTTTATGCCCGGCAAGGAGATCCTGGCCGATGGCTCTTCCAACCTGGGTCTCCTTGACCAGAGATTGGCTCTGGAGTGGGTGGCTGACAACATCGAGGCGTTTGGAGGTGACCCGACCAAGGTGACACTCTGGGGCGAGTCCGCAGGGGCTATCAGTGTCTTTGACCAGATGGCTCTATACGGAGGGGACAACACCTACAACGGCAAGCCGCTGTTCCGGGGTGCCATCATGGACTCTGGCAGCATCGTACCTGCGGACCCTGTGGACTGCCCAAAGGGACAGGTCATCTATGACACCGTTGTGAGCGTGGGAGGCTGCTCTGGAGCGAGCGACACACTGGCGTGTCTCCGGGCTCTTCCGTACGAAAAATTCCTCGACGCCGCCAATTCGGTCCCAGGTTTCCTTGGATACCAATCCGTGGCTCTGTCATACCTCCCAAGGCCTGATGGCACCGTGCTCCCTGACAGCCCTGACGTGCTGGCGGCTCAAGGTCGATACGCCGCAGTGCCCATGATCAACGGTGACCAAGAGGACGAGGGCACGATATTCACGCTCTTCACCTCGAATTTGACGACAACCCAGGACCTGTTGGAGTACTTGGCGACTTACTACTTCAAGAGTGCCACGACCGCGCAATTGACGGCCCTGCTCGAGACATATCCTCAGGATATCACCCAAGGATCGCCATTCAGGACCGGGATCCTCAATGAGGTGTATCCTCAGTTCAAGCGGATATCCGCGTTGCTCGGTGATCTGGTCTTCACCCTGTCCCGCCGGGGCTTCCTTGAAAATACAAACGCCGCCAACCCAAGCGTCCCGTCATGGAGCTACCTGGCAAGCTACAACTACGGAACTCCTTTCCTGGGCACATTCCACGGGAGTGACCTGCTGCAGGTGTTCTTCGGGATCTACGACAACTACGCTGCGAGGAGTATACGGACGTACTACTACAACTTCTTGTACAACCTCGACCCCAACGTCGGTTACGGAAGTTACCCGAACTGGCCGCAGTGGAAGGACACCGGGAACGGGAACCAGCTCGTCCAGTTTTACGCATTGTCGCAAAACTACCTGGCTGATGATTTCAGGAGTGATACTTATGCCTTCATCAAGGCGAACATCGCTTCGCTCAAGATTTAGTCATTTATTGTAGATAGTATCTGATGCATGATTTATGAGTAACGAGGGTAAGGGCTTAATGTCAGTTGATGTCTTAGCTATGATAACGCCGGAACAAAACAAAAGTCAATCGAACCATCCTGCCTCTTGTCAATGTGAATTCGTCTTGGGCGATGGCCTATGGCAACAGCTACCCTCTGAATCACTCCATCCTTGACTTGACACATGTGAAGACGCAGTTACAGCCATCCCAGCATCCTCATTCCCTCTATAAATATACCCCTTAGAGCTGTTACCATTCGGACACGGAGCTGTGTACCTGATGGGTCCAGACTTGCTATAAACGTCTCCAGATCTCCGGATATCCCGGTTGGAGAATACGCAGCCTGAGAATTGATCTCGTCGCAGCTGTCTACTTTGTTTCCCAAGAATATGTAGAGAGGCCCCCTGACATACCAGGCAGGAGCGATGGAGCGCGTCTTCCATCGCGTTCTCATCGCGTTCGGAGACACCGATCTTCCCACTCGGCTGGGGCTCCCTTGTTGTCAATAAAGCGACGGTGATCCGTGGTATCGGCCGGGATTGTTATATCCTCAACCTACCAGATTGGGAAGCCAGCCCAGACCTAGTCCCATGGAGCTCAAGGTTTTGTGCACAAGCCCTGGTTACCGTTCCAGGCCTGTGAAGGAGCCGGTAAAAACCCCCAAGGAAGAAATCAGAAATTTGCATCTGCAAAAACGGAGGGTACATCACCAGCACTAAACCATGTGAGAATTCGCACACCCAACACCCACACCCAATTTACACACAAAGTATATGAATTCAGTCTGTAAATTAGAAATATGAAATGGGTGTATAGGTGTTGGGTGTGTAGGTGTTAGGTGTGTGGGTGTCAGGTGTGTGGTGTGGGTGTGCGAATTAGGCCTGCACAGGTGGGTGATGGGCTTCAACTATGGCGCAGGTGGTGTACCGGTCTACCCTCCGTTTTTGTAGAGGCTAATCTCCGTATTCATAAGGAAAGGGTTTCTGCGTGTAATTGGGCAGAGGTCTTACGCAAGTGGTACATTGGTCGTCTAGGGCGCTCATTCACAACAAATTGTTCGCAGGTGAGGCTCTGTTGAATTTGAATCCAAGCCGCTTGACAACGACTTCGACCATTTGAATATATGCCGGCTCCACAACTATATATGTCATTGGTACTTTGCAATCAGCTACTATTTCCACGGACACGCCAGCGAGCCTCTCATTTCTTCTCTTGCATATTACTTGGTTCCGGCTTGTCCCTCTTGCTATCCTCGGTCCTGAACCACAACGACCAGCCTGACTTCCTGTCATCATCCGAAGAGCCTCTCTTGGATTTGAACAAGTCCAGGGGTGGCTGCAGGAGGAAGGCAAAGGAGAAGCGGCTTTCCCTGGGCGACGAGCCGCCGCACGTCGTACATGACGACACCGATGAGACGCTGCCCCGGTCTGCTGCCTGGTGGCCAGGGTGTTTCGTACATGGGCGCGGGTCGGTGGAGTTGTGCAGGCGGAGCTTGTTTTGCAGCTTTTGCACCGGGCAGTTGACAGAAGGTGCAGGCTCGGGCTGTTGCGCCAGGGGCTCGCGCGACTCGGTGCCTTGCAGCACTGGCGAGGGCGGTACTATGAGGGTTGCGTCGGTGGTCTGTGACATGACCGATCGAGCTTCGGGTACTGGTGATAGCGTGCTCCCGACGAAAAAGCCGTCCAAGTCTCGTTCCGCGGTCCTTGGCTTTGCTCCGCCACGGCCGACCAGGCCTTTCAAGGACTTTTGGATGACTGGAAGCGGCCTCTCGAGGATCGAAGAGGAGGCTGATCTGTCATCATCATCGTCGTAATCCCACGCAGACGGCGACCGGACCCTGCTCAGTCTCTCTGCTGGGGGTGCGGCAGCGGCCATGCGCGCGTCGCTCATTTCTGGCTCGGGGGTAGACGTCCGGCTTGGAAGCCTCCTGGCGCGTCCCGTGAGCCCACTTCGGGCGCTCTTGAATGGCCTCTTGAATGATCGCAGATAACCTTTTCTCCTGAGACGGAACAGGATCAGGATCAAAGTTCCAATAATTGCTACAGCAGAAACGCTCCCAACTATCAAGACAAGTCAGCCAACTGCTCAGATATTCAGAGTGAGTAGCGAACTTACCGGCTATGCCTGCCATCTTTCCAGATGACATGACAGGTCCAGGCGAGGAGGCATCATTGTTGTCGGCTACCGCAGATTGTATAGGTACTGATGCCAGAGACGATGGGGGAGCCAGCTCAGCAATCGGGGACCCACCAGCGGGGGTCGGTACGACGACGGGCAGTGGCACAGGTGGAGGAGTGGTTTGTGGTGAGAGTGAGACCTGGGTTTGGGCAGCCAGAGGTACTATTGAGGTACTGGGTGAAGAAGCCGCCGGTTGTTGTTGCTCCTGCGTCGTGCTGGTTGATGCTGCAGGTGTGCTCGAGGTCGAAGAGGTCGTAGTCAAAGTCGTAGAGGTCGTAGTTTGTTCTGGAGGAGGTGGTGGTGGTGGTGGCAGAGGCGGCGGTGGTTGGGCAGCGAGAGGCGGCGCCTCCGGTGCGGGAGGCGGAGGAGGAGGAGGTTGTTCTGTTGGTTGGGCTTCGGGGGTGGAGGTCGTGGTCTGCTCGGCAGTCGAGGTCTGCTCCTGGGTTGTCGACGTAGACTCTTCTGACTTGGACTGGTTGTTGTTGCCATTATTATTATTGTTATTATTGTTGTTGTTGTTGTTGTTGTCCGGAAACTGCCCCTGGTTTTGCGTCTGTCCTTGTCCCTTATTGCCGCCCTGGTTTTGCTGACCCTGGTTCTGGTTCTGCTGGCCTTGACCTCGATTCCCATCCTTATTCTGACCTTGGTTGTTGTTGTTGTTCTGGCCCTGATTGTTATTGTTCTGGCCTTGGTTGTTGTTATTCTGGCCTTGATTGTTGTTGTTCTGCCCCTGATTGTTGTTCTGGCCTTGGTTGTTCTGACCTTGGTTTTGTTGACCTTGGTTCTGACCTTGGTTCTGACCTTGGAATTGCTGGCCCTGCCCTTTCTGGCCCTGATTCTGTTGGCCTTGTCCTCGGTCGCCTTGATTCTGGCCTTGACCTTGACCTTGACCCTGGCCTTGGCCTTGATTCCCACCACCGCCTTGGTTCCGGTTTGGATCTTGTTGACCTCCCGGCTGTCCTCCGTTCTGTGGCCCGTTGACCTGATCTCTTTGTCGATCAGCATCGGGACCTTGGCCACCTTGTGGGGATGGTGGCCGTCCTTGGCTTTGGCCTTGGCCTCGTCCCTGACCGTTGCCTCCCTCGGGGGCCTGTCCTCCTCGTTCACCGCCGTTGGAAGACTGCCGATCTGGGCCACCGTCCTGTGGAGGGCCTTGTCGATCAGGGCCGTCGGGTCTTGACTGGCCTTCGCCTCCGCCTCGCTGCCCATCTCCGCCGCCGCCTCCACCACCATTATTTCCTTTCCCATCGCCTCCTCCTCCCCCACCGCCGCCGCCGCCGCCGCCGCCGCCGTTTCCACCACTATCACCTTCCTCTCTTTTCCCTTCTTGTCGACGTTGTGCGGGCATGAAGCTGCCCTGGGGCCGTCGAAGGACTCCCATACTCCAGGTCGACATGAGTCGCGACCGCTGTGGCGAGCTCCGTAAAATAGAATGACGGCAGACGCTGATCGATCCTCGATACCGTAATTAAACCCGTCACCACAGTCGAAGCATCGTGTCCGGTGATGCGAGCGCTCGGAGGCTTAGAAGAGAAGCGGGCCCGGGGAAACACGGTTTGCTGGGGACCGCGTACATTAAGGGCTTGTCTAGCGGCAGAAAGAAACATATGAAGAGCCAGGCCGGCCCGGATTCAGAAGGCATCTGTGCTTGCTGTCGACGACCCTGGTGGTGAAACATCCTCGGCGGGCGGGGGGTTGGCGCTGGCACACTTGGGCTGATGTGCTCGCTTCTCCTGACCCCCCGTCTGTGCCCCCCCTTGCCAGCATTGCCATGCAACCTTTAAACTCCCGTCAACTGACATATGTGTTCGGCCTCTTTGGAACCCAATCTATCCCACGGGAGATCTGCCGTGTTGGGATTGTTCGCAAAGCCGACTCAGGGGGGAAAGGTGGTGATTGGAGGCTGCTGGATGTTGGCAGCAGCTGGCACAGCGGCGTTTCGACTCTCAAACGCCAGGCACTTGTGTGCAGGCATGGGTCTGCTGGGCAGGCCGACTTTGTATGGGGTAAGCTTTGGCCTAAAGCATCGGGCCAAACGTGGAATTTTCAGTCCAAACGAAACCAAGCACTAGCCACGGGCACGGATGTGTAGTGTCCGAGCAGCTGTGCCAGTCTGCCAGCGTGCACAGCCGGGGGTGGGTCTCACACACGCCTCCACACTCCAATCTTGGGGAATTTTTGCCGCCGGGCGCGTGAATGTGATTGGGGACGACTTCAGATGAGAACAGCCGTGCTGAACCAACGGCGACATCCTCAGCTCAGCTGATTTCGAACTGGTGGCCTAAACGGGCCAAGGTTTTCATTCCCTCTTAGACTTTAGCATTAATCATTTGATGTTCGTGACTTTGCCCAATCTTGCTGGTGTTCGATGTCGGGAGATCTTCTATGCTTATTCTCGAAGAAGCAAGGCGCCCACCCAACGGAAACTAGAAGCGCGCTCTAGGTACTACGAGCAGTTTGTCGACGTTTTGAATGGTGTTGGAGTTCCCATGCATCCTTATTCATACACCAATCATCGCAAACCACCAAAGACAATCTGCCCACAATGCAGATGCCGGGGAAAAGGCTTGAAATCCTCCTCAGCGAACCCTGCTATAGCGGTTGTAGCATACCCAGATGATCGACTTCATCGCCCTGCTAAACTTAATGCCGGCAGATAATGGCAACTGGAAAAGTGGCCCCCATATCCTTGGCTACGTGCAGTTCCGGCTGCCGAGGGTGGACTGTGTCACAAATTCAGCTCAAAACACCAGGGTTTTTTTTAAGCTCAAAGGACCCTTGTCCGGGGATTTACCTCTGCCGTTCGTGCATTCGGTACCACCGCAGCGCGCAGACGGTACAGAAACATCAAGATTTACATTCGCAGATTGGACATGTCATGTGCTCGTGTCGTAATTATCCTGGCACGCACATGAACTGCAGGAAAAGGATACAGGCCATGTGTGTGAGGTATATGGCAACACCATGCAGAGTCTCGAATTTGGTTTGTGGGAGGCAAATACTCCAAAGCATAAAGCACAGCCCCAGGATTTGTGTCTGTGCTGGAAGGAGGAAAGGATCATGCTAAACTGAATCCGGCATGTATGAAGTCTTGGATGTGGCACTCTGATCTGTTACAATCACTACTACTGTGTGTATCTCAATATCTATTTGCAGATTATACCCAGACACCTCAAAACAGGCCTCTGCGTCCAGGACGACTTGCCCCCTTTTATTTGACGTGTGGGTCTTGACTGCGTTCTACAACTCGAGCTTGTGATGTACCTAGACAAGTCGTGGTTATCTAAGCCCTTCTGGTTCGCTGCGACCTGACCCAAGCGAATAACGTCGGACAGCATAACGCCATATCCGAGGTCAGCCGCCATGGAGCGACAATACTGACTAATTTGGTGATGACAAACAAATGAGGGAAAACTTTCATACCTTGCATCAGACCACTTCAGCAAATTGATCCGCCTCTGGGATTGAAAAGAAATACTAGACCCAAATGGGAACCAACTGTGTAATCTCGAATGAATAACTACCAACCAAATTAGCAAAATCCAAGATCAACCAACTGATAGTGTTGGTCAGCGAGACGAAAAGACCCACGTAGAGGACACCTCAAAATTTGGTCAGCTGTCTGCGAACCAGTCTTATGTTTTGCGGTTCTATAGTCGGCCCCTCTGTGGGGCCTCTATGCTGCTTATCAAGTAAACCGATCTGGCCATTAGTAAACAATACGATCTTTCATCACACATGACATTGATTATAGATGAAGTTCAGAAGTATGTATAGTCTGTCAGAACGAAGTGCGAATTTTACTCTCGTTGTTCCTTGACTGCGTGCTTGTCTCTTCGTCGCAAAGGTTTCAAGGGTCCACTTACTTTCACAAGATTCGGTGTCGATACCGATGGCTCTCCCAGACATGCCTGCACTGGCCGTCTTCGGAGCAACTGGCTCCCAGGGTCGCAGTGTCGTGTCGGCCTTGCAGTCCTCTCAAAATCCGGCATACCATATACGAGGGCTCACCTCCAACAAATCGAGTGATGCAGCCAGGGAGCTCGCGAGAACCGGTGTTGAAGTGGTCGAGGTCGACATAGGATCAGAGGCCAGCATGCGAGCAGCACTAGAAGGTGCGGAGGCAGTCTTCGCAAACACTGCCTTTCCCCCAGACATTTTTGTGTCCCAGGGAGCTGCAGCGGCGGAGGAGGCAGAGTCCAAGACTGCCTTGAGGATGGCCCACGCACTCGCACATGTCACGACTCTGAAGCACCTGGTATGGTCCACTCTGCCAGATGGCTGGAAGAGGACTGATGGCAAATTGCACATCCACCATTTCCAGTCCAAAGTTGCCGCGGCTCAATTCATCCGCAACGATCCGGAGCTGGCCAAGAAGACTACGATGTTGGCTGTCGGAATGTATGGATCTAATCTAAAGAATCCAGGATACGTACCTATTTACGATGTAAGTTTTCGTTCGGTAACTTGACTACACTCGCTGACTTGACGCAAGACATCTGTCAAGAAATTCGTAGTGAAGCTACCCCTTCGCCCCGATGCCTCATTCTCAAGCATTGGAGACGAGCGCAAGAACGTTGGTGTTCTTGTTCGTGCTATTCTTCGCAGCGGAGAGAGGAGCTACGACAAATGGGTCGTAGGCGAAGCGCACAGAACAACCATGAGCCAGGACGTGGAGGCACTCGATAGAGTCGTCAAAGAGCAGCTCGGAAATGAGACGCAGGTGGCGTATGCAAACATATCGCTGCAGGAGAATGAGGCTATCTGGGGGCCTGTAGGCACACAAAAGGCTGCTATGTTCCAGTACTATGAGTTGCAGGACGACGCATTTGTTGATGCTGGGCAAGAGGGCAAGACTTTGTATCCGCACGACCTCGGCGTCAATGGTGATGAATTGGCGACGGTGGAGGACTGTCTCAGGTCCTTCGATTGGAAGAACATACTCTATGAACAGGGCAATTGAACATGCTACTGGGCCCTCTCCAGGCGAAATGGTTCTTGAAAGCTCATGGGGGCGATTTTTGTGGAGCGACTTGAGCCCTAGGAATTATATAACCAATAATTCTCAGCTGAACTTTTTATGAGACACAAGAGATGACTTTCCCGTCGATATTAGGCGTCCATGAGCCCCGGATAAAATTCAACGAGGGATTTGTTGGGTGCACGCATGAAATTGATCACCCTGGCCATCTGTGAAATCACGACCTGAACCGTTCCCACGGGTGCACGTCACATGGACGAAGGCGAGAAATGGACGATGGCAAGCAAGAATTGGCATTAACTGAATACAACGTTCCATGATATGCCGAAACATTTGAGGAATGTATTGTCAATACTCAAGCCGCAGTCAGCTAGAGGCACTGCAATAACTTCGCCACAGCTGCATTTCGTGACACCCGGAGAGCAGGACCGGCGGGACTCAGGAGCACCATTACGAGGATCATCTGTGTGACCAACACCCCTGGTTCTCCCGTACACAGCAGGTACCAGAGCGACAGAGTGCTTATGGCCACCGTAGAAGAAGGCGACACAGCTAGCGGTACACTAGATTAGCGGTCAGGAATCATTGGCCCCGTGCGACTCGACTGGTTTTTGACAACACCATCAGGTCGGTTGGTGATGCGACTTATGCAAGCGTGGTCCATGGGCCGTACGACGATGAAAGAGGCGCCAGGTGCGATTCGACATGAGTCAAAAATCTAAGACATGTCCATAAAGCGTTGTCGGCAGCTACGAGCCCGAAAGGATGGGAGCGGGATCCCGCAAGTGACGTTGAGTATTGGGAAGCGGCCAGGGAATACGAGGCCTTGGCATCAGCGATCACCGGCCGACGTCACCCTGCCGGCCACTCACGGCGGGGGCAGATCAGCTTCTAGGGCCTTTCCGCATGCAGGCACCTTCAGTTGTGCATTACGAGATCCAACAGCTCACTCTTCATTTGTGTAGGAGTCACGATGGCTGCGGAGAGGGACACCAATATATTTAAGCGCATCCTCATGTCAAAGTCTGTTCTGTTTGTGCATATTGGGGCATGATCACACCGGCCTAAGTTCCTCACATTGAGTATCAAAGTTTACTACAATACACACTACCTGATCATATCCTCAGAAACACTACTCGCCACCCTCTCACGCAGATTCACAAAATGTATCGATTTATCTCCGCTCTCGTGGCCTACGCCGCATATGTTGCTTGCGCACCCCTCGAAAAGGCCACCCGAGACTACTCGGCCGGCTGCTCAGAGACCTCGTTCGGCGACTTCGAATGGACAGTAGAAGACTTCGACTACCACGCTTCATACATCTTCACTACCCCTGCACACCAGAACTCATGGGGCTACGTGAACTTCAACCTATCGAACCCTGCAGTGCCAGAGCTCCTGGCTTCATGCAACGCAGCAAGCAGCCAGCTCTCGGATTTCTTCTACGGCACCATGCAATACAACTGCACCTTCGATGGACAAGTGGGCCAGCCGGGACCAGCACCGGCTAAGTTCACTTTCAGCCGGCCCTCTGGTGAATTGGTTATCGACCAAAAGTGGGTTTGTCGCGATCAAGACCCTCAGTACCCGTAAGTTTTCCGGATGCTCTCCTTCCCGGTCGCACCTAGGTATCCACTAGCTGACATGTTATGGACCCAGTATCACGTTCTCTGCCTCTGGGCAGGTCAACCTGACGCTGGACTGCACTGACACTACCTGGCAAAACACAAATTGGACTCTGGGCCAGATTTACTCGACCAGGAACGTTGAATGTGCACCAGTGACGGTTGACCTGAAGCCGTCTCAAATCTCGGCAGTGGCATAGAATAATCGCAGAAAGCAAGTACTGGTTGAGAAGGTTGGGACAGCGAGGACTTTGCTCTGCGGACACCTTTGGGGCATGAGTACTCGGGCCAAGGCAAGAGCAAAGATGGCTTCGAACCAGTTGATAAAATCATTAGAATTAATTATTTAACTCTTGCATTGTTCTACTTCAAGATCACATGGGAAAACATCGCATCGATGTGATTAGCAGTCAACATCTTGACTTCACAATTCCTTGACTCGACCCAGAGCCCGGGCCCTAGCTACTTCAAAAAGGGAGGGAAGCCTTGTATGACCATTATGGATGAGAATCAATTGGGCTGACGCATGCTTGCACTTTTCCCTGAGGCTTCTGGCTCGTTCCTCCCTGAGCAGTTGGGAATCCGCTCGAAGGGCACGGCCTACACTAGCACAGCTTCCTGTCTATCTGCCATGCTCTTTCCCTAGAGGTCAAGAACCGGTCGATGCACTGCAGGCCGAGTAGGAAGGCACTTTCTCTCCAGCAGGTCAAGACGATTTGAGACTCGGTGGGCTCCCTCCGGAGTCAACACGAAGTTTGGAAACAAACAAACAACAAACACACCAACAATATCCAACATCAACTTTGCAGAATCTTCTATCGCTGCCTGTCCGACTACCCGCAAAGCGCCAACTTCGCTCACTCACCACACATTACCTCCACCATGCATTTCAACAGATTCCTGGCCCTTGCTGCGGCAACTGCAGCCCCTTCCGCGGCCTTGGCACCTCTCTACGAGGACCGGGAACCCAGTGTCACGCCTATTCCGGGCAAGTTTGTTGTGAAGTTGCAGGACGATATCAGCACAGACACAGCAAGAGAGGTTGAGAACCTCATGGATGAAGTCGACTACTTCTACAATGTCACCTCATTCAAGGGCCTTGCCGGAAAGCTCGACGATGCTGCTCTCGAGTCTGTACGCGAGCATCCAGGTGTAAGTTCATTGATACGTTTTGCATCAGTCTTGTCTCGGGGTATGAACGATTCTGACACCACAGCGAAGGTCGACTATGTCGAAAGGGATATGTTAATTCCTGCCTGCAGCTACGTAACACAACATGAAGCCCCCTGGGGCCTCGGGCGAATCTCCCACAAGGGCCCTAGGAACTTCACAGACAACACCACATACGTCTACGAAGCTTCTGCCGGCGAAGGCGTGTGTGCTTATGTCCTTGATACGGGCGTTCTTGTCGATCACGAAGTAAGTGCGTATTGTTTTCTTTACATCCACGGGATCTTAACTTTGATTCACAGGAGTTCGAAGGTCGTGCTGAGTTTCTGGTAAACTTCGCAGGCGGCAAAAATGATGACCACGATGGACATGGGACCCACGTTGCCGGCATCAGTAAGCTTGCGAAACCAAGAAGGCGCACTTCAGTGCGTGGAGATTTCCAACTATGCTAATACAATATCAGTTGGTGGAGCAACCTACGGCGTGGCCAAGAAAGTGAGGCTTTACTCCGTCAAGGTGCTACGTGACCCTGAGCTCGGTGACCCTCCGCTCGGAAGCAGCGAGATCAGAAGCAACCAGGTCAGAAGCCGCAACGCCATCTTTTCCAGTGTCTTGGAAGGAATGGCATTTGTTGCAAATGACAGCCAGACGCGGAACTGTCCAAATGGAACCGTTGCCAACATTTCTTGGCTCGTTAGCTTTTCTAAAGTCGCCAATGATTTGGGCAAGGGTCTCCTCAACGCTGGTGTCTTCGTCGCCGCCGGTGCTGGCAACGGAAACGTAACCGCCAGCTGGTGGTCCCCTGGCTCTGAGCCTAGTCTCTGTACCGTGGGCGCTACAGACAAGAACAATCGCATGACTTGGTGGTCCAACCACGGTCCTGCAGTAGACATTTTGGCACCTGGAGAGGATATTCTTTCTGCTTCGAATACCAACACAACTGCTTCGGTAGGTTACGCACCTGGAGGACCCAGCCAGGGCCATTCAAGGACGTGTGTTCAGAATCTCTAATGCTGACACATTGACTTTCAGGCTTTGGGTGGTGGTACTTCGGCAGCCGCTCCTCATATTGCCGGCCTTGCTGCCTGCCTCCTCGCCTCCGAGCATAAGGACCCCAAGACTTTGTGCGACTTCATGGTGCAGATAGCTAGCCCAGTGATCACCGATCCCGAGGATGAGGAGGACACCGTCAATATTGTTGCTTTCAACGGCAACCCGAAGGGTTGAGCAAAGACAGAAATGTTTCGTCTGAGGAGGTGGCTCACACTTGTTGCATTCGGAGCCCAAGACAACCATTCCCCTGAGGAATATTGACTGCACGGACTTCCTAAACTGGATCATACAGATTGAGCAGGACCTATGATCAAACCTATGTACCTACGTAGTAATCAATATCATGTTCAATGACAGCAAATGTGCCGATGCTGCGACCAAAATTGCGGGACATATAGTATGACCCGTATTTCAGAGGCGTGGTATTACCTTGATGATGTTGCCTGGCTTCAAAGAGTTCCGGCTGTGACTTGAGCATTGGCTGTGATTCCTCTTGAGTCGTAGCACACGTATCAACCCCATGGGGATTCAAGCTGAGTGAAAACACTTGAGTACGGCACAGGCACGCCAAAAAAAGCAAGACAGAAGAGTGAAGATGTTTAAAATGAGCTCGGAATTGATTCACCAGAGCTATATTCAAGTGCAGTATCCTGTGACTTACTTAGTGAGTGGGCACGAGGTAGGGCATCAAGTTCAATGACGGTCCACTACTACAGTCCAGCGACTAATGCCGTCGATCTCTCTGCCCTCAAGCCTTGCACTCAACGCCATTATACACAAGAAGAAGACTCCCAAAATTAATGCTGGCTCAGCGAGGTGTACATGTGTGAGTTTCTACAAGAGGGCTGTGATAGTTTGGTAGTGTTCCTGTCTGTCTCATTGCTGTCCCTGCCGACGCCCCCTTCAAAAAGGGTGCAGCGACAACGATCACAGATTCTTGCTCAAAATCTATGGGCAACTCGCGTAGGCCGCATACGAAATTGTAGTACCACACCTATGATGTAGATTACCGCACCAGGTCTGGGCTGTCAACGCAATCGGCTAACAGATCCTGTAACAGGCCCATATTCAGACTTCCAGCCGTAGACTTCATCCCTATTCTATTCCGATCTTTCCGGGAGCACTTGAGAATCTTTGATGTCCGGACTCATAGAGGACTTGTGCAAAGACGAATGGTACATCATGCTTCGAGCAGAGCTGCTGTGCGCTACCCCCGGCCACATCTTTCTTCCACTTTTGGGGAAGAACGAACATTCGTTTGGGGAACGTCGGCGGTTCTCATTGACAGAGGAGGTAACAGCTGCAATGGCTGCTTTGACCGAGATTTGTGTATACACCCAAGCCCGAAAATATGTTCATCAAGGGCGGGCTCCCAAGCGAATTTCTACACACATCCCTTCGTAGCAACGCATATGGCAGCTGGTCCCCACAGAAGAGCTCAAATACGGCAACGCGCTATCCAGTTTACTGCGAATTTTGGATCTGCACCAAGTGTTCAACATGTGAAGCAATGACCAACGTGACCGTTCTGGGTATATCTTAACTCCTTAACTGAGCACCCCAATGTCCACTCATTTCTGTCCAGTGTATTGATAAAATTCAAACAAGTACTCCGCAGAGAAGTGTATTGGGGCATCGCAATGATTCATGCAAATTCTCCTCCGGTTTGCTGCTTAGGATCGGCGAACCGTTCGTCGTGCGAGATGGAGGGGCGGGTGCTGCAACTCGTCTGACCAGGGGCTTGTGACCCCGGAGCGTCACGGGCCAGCACCAAAATGAACCATCTTTAATGATGGCCAATATGTCAGCGTCCCTCCGTGAATTCCCTCGGCCCATGACCGATCAGTTTTGAAAATTTGATATCCAGTGCAAAGAAGCTCGATAACAGTCTTCGTGATATGTGGCCGTGACACCTCATTCCCGGCCGCCATATCGCATGAAAGTCTCCAACCCGCGGTGATTCGCAGACAAGTATCTCTGATCAACCATACTTGGAGAATTCTAGTCTGACCTTGTGGAATCTATTTGAGCAGCAATGACTGTACCCCTTACCTGCAGCCATCATTTGTGGGTGGTCCGGACCACTTTCCTCATTCAGTCAGAGGTGTTGAAGGTCACTCGCTTCAAGGAATCTTGTGCCACACCCATGCGCTGCTCGTATCTGCTAGTTTCCCACGGTAACACTTGCTATTTGCGTGGTTTAAACGTTGTTCAGAATATATATACCAGGTCAACCCGCCTAATCCAGCAGTGCCTGTAGGATGCCTGTCCTTTCTCTGCAGCGCATAAAACATCTGCTCTCTTACAATCGTTACAATCTTGTTCATTCGGCCGTACGTACAATGAGGTTCACACTTCTTTTCATTGCCACTCTGGCTGGCACAGCCCTTTCTGGGCCCTTGAACTCCGATGTTGACGTTCGTGCCCATCTTGCCCGCGGACTGGTCAGTATCAACAAGGGCCAAGAGAGCACTCGTGGAATTTCCCACAGAGGTGGTCCTCGTGGTCCTGCAATGGAAGACAACGATTCCATCTGATTCCCTCTGTCTGCGACGGGTTGCTTAGACTATGACAAAGTGTTGGCGGCACCGTGAGTGAACATTCGCACCGCTGCTGCACTAGCTCAACTTGTGTATACAACCACTGAACAGCCTACCAGTTGTCGTACAATAGGGAACTATGTGAGAGCACGTTGAGATGATACTATTGTGGCTGGAGGAGATCATTCAGGAATGGTCACTAAATTATGCGTATCTGGCTCATTTTCTGTACATTTGAAGCACGACAGCAAGCTGCTATAGGTGGTTGGGGCCTGAGTTCTTGCGACAAGGATGTGATATCTATTTGGAAGTAAAGTGACTGTGGCAGTTGCAGGGGCGTGTTGGACGGGACGAGCATAGAAGACGTTTGCAGCCAAGGAGACGTTTGCAGCCACCTTTATTCAAAGGCACGGCCGCCGTTGCTCCCGCTCGGGATACTACTCCTCAAGCTGCCCCAGCTGTAATTACGGACTACTGGATTGATAACTGCTTAGCTGTCCCCGATTAGTCTGCTTCAAATGCTATTTGTTTGTATGTAGACAACAGGCTTTATACTGGTTATATTTAAGGATAAATATTATGTGGTCTCATAATTGCCGCTTTAATTCATAAACATCCTGCAGTCTGGTTTCTCCTACACACTTTATATTGCAGTATGGATCGGACACACCATGTAGCTGCAGGCCCCGAATGGGCATACTGTCGATGCCTTGCAAAGTCAGTTGTAAAGGCCAGGCTGGATCAGCTATACATCAGTGTTTATTCACAGGATGAGGTGGTACCGAGGGCCTTTGATGTTCTGGAGATCGTCAAGAAGGGCCCTGAGGCGGCCGCCCAGAGCGCAGTGCTCCAGTATGACTTCCAAAAGCTTGAGGCGCAGCTCATGGGGCCCAGGGGGCTTGCACCGTACGGCCTCTGGTTTGAGGCGTATGCTGGCGCCGGGTCTGTCGAGATTCCTGACGCCCAGTCATTTCGCAGGCTCCTCTTGGCCATCACATATCTTGGGGGCATTCCTGTCCCATACGCAGGAGACGACCCTTCAATGACATATCCACCTCTGCTTCGTTTTCTGGCGAAACCAAAACCAATAGGCTCCCCCGGGGGTGGGACTCCAAGCGAACCCAACCTCTTTTCCGGGGGCAGCCCCCCGGTCGATGATCCCAACCAACCCAGTCTCCCCAGCGACCTGCTCGGTAGCAATGCTCGCCAACGGTCCCCACCACCCGGACGGCGCCGACGGTATCTGCCGCGGTCGCCGCCGCCGGGTGAGGAACACGATCAACAGGACGCCGGCCGCCGCACACCCCAGCGGGACAGCCCCCCTCAGGAGGCCCCAAACACCGTGTTGCCGCAACTTGTAGTGCCCCTGGAAGAGCCCGAGTTTGAAGATCGGGCTGAGCAGGCCATTGGCGATGGGCTCAACCGACGGAGGAACGGTCACGACGAGCGCTTTCATAACCTATATGCACAGATTGCCGGGATTGCTACAAACAGACGCGATGTACGAGAGCCAGAACATGCATATAAGCCGCCATACTCCCAAATAAGACTTGACCCACACCAGACATACCCCACAGGATGGGTGTTGGGGGATAGTAAGAGGATCTTGCATTACCTAGCCGACATGCCTGGCCTTGGTAAGACCTACGAGGCTGTGGAACTCATGGTTAGGGTCACCCTGATACTCTCAAACGCAATTGCCATTGAGAACGAACGAAAGAACCTCTCATCAAGTGAAGACCCACCCCTTCACATCCACAAAGAGGAACATCCTCTTTTCAAGATCAACGAAAAGTGTACCGCAGACACACTGTCCAAATATGGGTTTATATGCCAATGTATCGAAAAATCGCCATTGCATAATGTCGACCTTGACTCCTTTGCTCCAGGATATATGCTGGCCATTGTCCCAAACGGTATTGTACAACAATGGACCGACGAGATTAAGCAATTTCTTAGCACTACAGTTCGTCTGCCACACAACAACAAACCTTTTAATGTATTCAACAAGCAGGATCAAAATCAAAAAAAAGTGAAGATTAAGAAATTCTTTCTTACTGAGCCACAGAATGACGGTGGCCTTGGTAACATATTTGTGGTTGCAAACACAAATTGCCTAACAGATACCACCATGGCGCTTAAGAAAGGGGAGGTGCAACAGCTCTATCATCAACCCAGTATCATTGTCTGGGACGAAATACACGAAGCAAAGTCACTGGATCACAACGCCATGATGGTTATCAAAGGGCTGATGACACTCGCCGAGAAGCCAGTCCATGTTCTTGCCATGTCAGGCACCCCCATTACTAATGGCCCTGAAGACTTCAATCTGGCTGAAGACCTGGCTATACACAAAAAGATGGGTGAATGGTATGGCCAACGCACTCTTGCTCAATACAAACAGGATCTAGATGTTCATAGGCAGGGCTTTATAGATCTGGCTAAGGAGGTCCGCAATGACGACAACATTAATGTTGCTAAGGAGGGTGGTCAATTGACTGAAGACGACAAAAGAGAGGCCTACAACCTGCTCAGACGTTACGACGAGGCCTGCCACAGGTACACAGATGTCCTGCCGCTACTCCAGCGCGGCAGCACAGGCGACTACCTTGGCTACCCTCTCCCTGCATACTCAACAACCTATAACAGAAAGCCACGAATCCTCAGATTCAATACACCTATGGGTAATATACAGAAGCAAGTTGCTAATAACTATAAAGAATACCTAAGGCTCCGGTGGCGAGGAGTAGTGCGGTCCTGGAGAAGGGAACCAGAGAACACTAGAGGGCCAAAGCCAAAGTTTGAAGACAATCTATTCAATCTAGAAGGATCTCTCGGTGCGGTACAGAGCACCTTTCACATTGATACAAGCCTGATAGGGTTTACACCGGGCATGGCCACAGAAGTACTTAAACGCAAGGACAGCCTCAACCAGAAAAGGTTTCGGTCTGATGAGGTCCAAGACATCTTTAGCAGTGCTGTCACCACACAGCGCGATGCAGTCAGGAGTACAGAATATTGGGAAATGGTACCAGACGCATTTTGCCAGCGACCTGGTTCGGGAGAGCTCCAGCCTAAGGTCGACAGGATCTGCAAGATAATTGACGAGATGCTACAAGATAGGGAGCGTCATGGATCCCTGCCGAGAAAAGCTGCGCCACTGAAGAAAAAGGCTGTTATTTGTGTTCCACACGCCTGGCAGGGCTTCATACTCATCACATTTCTCTTTAAGAAATATCCGAATCACAACTTCACATTTGTCGGAGCCGGTATGTCCGCGGTATTACGGAGCAAGCTGATGGCGCCATTCTCACGGAAGACCAACAAGGTCCACGTAGAAGACAGCCAGGAAGACGATCCAATTGCCCTCATCAGCACGATAAGTTTCATAGGGACCGGGCTCAATCTGATACGCTGCAACTACAGCATCGCTACCTCGCCCCTGAGGAGTCGCGGAGAAGAGTCACAGTTCTTTGCCCGGATTAATCGGAATGGCCAGACCTGTACCACACACAACTACGTGCTGCTCGATGACGGGAACCCAGTTGACGTTGTCACATTCCACCGTATGAAGACGCGGACGGCGTTAACGGTGCCTTTGGATGACCGGAAGGAAGGGTATAATTTCATACTCGACGCTAATGATGATGCTGAGGAGGAGGAAGAGGACCCTAGCAATGTGATGGATGTGGATGAACTGCGGAATGAGGATATAGATAACGGCGAACCGGACGATGGCGGCCAGGATGTAGATAATGATGATGAAGATGAAACAGATGAGGAGGTGGTAGCGGATGGGGCAGATGATGAGGCAGACAGGGCAAGGAAGAGGCAGAGGAGAGAGTAGAAAACCCAGCTGTTTAGAAACGATGTAGAGCAATTGAGAGAGAACATCAGCTAGTTCAAGTCTACACTAAGGAGACTATACCCGTGTTCATTTCGTTCCTAAACCGGGCTTGTCTTATGTAAAGCTGTGCTTTATATCTCACTTGCGGTCGTGACACGCGGGTCTTCAACAGTGACTCCTTGGCCGGCACATCGATGGAGATCTTCTCCTCCGTTGTTATGGGCGGATGGGTCCAGGGATTCAAGCTGCAGGGGACAAAGGACGTACAGCGCTTTGGTGACCAGATGCATGTCAGAGTCGCAGTCGCGACGACGGACTTCTCTCGCGCCTGTCACCATGGTGACGGTGTCCAGCGTCTAAGCGTTTACTCTGCCAGCTTTTTCACTTGAGTTACTCGTCCGGTGTACTGCCAAAAGGCTAGATCAGGCATGTGGGCGGATTTCATGGTCAGCGGGAAGGCTCATAGGCTAGCAGGCAAGGCCCCTATCCCATGATCCAGCATAGTAAACACACCAGCCTCTCTCATCTAGGCCATCAGCGTCCCTGCAGGCTTTCACTGGCACTCATAAATGTAGACCACGTGCCTATCGTCTAGGCTATCCCATTCCGCAAGAGGTACTGTAAACCCTGGATACACACCGTAGGGTCCTCCGTCTAGAAGCAGGATCGTCACCTACCTAGGTAGGTAGAGATACAGACCTACATAGCCGAGTGAACAGCTAGGACGGATTGTTTCTCGTTACCAGTTGCTCGTCTAGCACACCATTATCTGCAAGTACTTGACAGGTAGCAGGTTAGGGCTAACTCTTCATTCATCAGGCTTCTCCGTCCTCTACCCTAGTCTGTCCTTATATAAGTCATTGGCCTATCATGTCACAGACTCAAAATTGCAAGAGCGAATATGGCCAGCGGTTAATACTATCCGCGAGGGGTCCAACGTCCCTTACGGTAGCAGCACCGGTCAGCAATGGGCCGCTATCGTGTGGCACGGAGGCGACTGGAAACACATTGTGGTCTCATATGAAAAATCAATCCCGAAGTCCCTGTCATGCACGTCTTTGCTTGAGTCATCTACCATTGGACTACCTAGGTATTCAAGATGCTGTCTGAGTCACCTCTTTTGGCTAAAGACACGCCACAATTGTGTTTCCAGCTGCAGGTGCCGTGTCTTTATGTCCATAATGAACCATTCCGAGCAATTCCTGTCCTAGAGTGGCAAATTGCGGAATTCCTCAATTTCCGTGGCCTGTTCGGGTCCAGCCCCAAAGGCAAATCGTCAAGGAAATGGTATGAAGACCAACTCCAACGATGTATCCAGAAATCAACAAAAGAGAAATACCGTCTCGCAATTCACCGAACTCTGGCCCCCCGGGGTTCACCGATAGGAGCAACCGGGCACTTTGTTCCGAGTGAGGGCCATGTTCAAGTCCCTCCTTGGAGATCCACTGTTCCGGTCTTCAATTTGGGCGGGATTTCGGCAGCGTTTCCATGTCACCGGTCTATTAACCGGCACTGAATGAATTGCTCAATCCCCGAGTCCTCATTTGTTTGTTGACTCGGCGTACTTCATGACAGCAACTGGCCAGAATATCGCAGCCGCCGTCGCCGGAACGTATCTTTGTTCAAGTGTCAGCACATCTGCAGCAAACCATGTGTAAATATTTGAAGTAGAGGCCAAATACTTACATTGGGAGGCCACGCCCAGCATTCCGGATCAAGCTCATCCAATCCGCAGGGGCTCGGACTTCCTGCCGTTGCCTGGCAAGCTTGCGGAGCCCGTGTGATGCGTATTGGTAGAATGACTGGTTTGATGTTGCGGATGATGCACCCCGGGAGATGGAAGGAGCAGAGCGAGCGGTTTGAACCACAACGCGACGAGTTGGCTGCCAGACTTGGGAATTCATTTCTGCGATATTTTTGTTCTTTGTAGAGCTTTGCAAACTGTGTAGGTGAGGTGGACAGGTTTATTGATTTTAATTGGCTTTGATGTGTGATTGATGAGTGTTGTTTCTGCTGGAAAAGATCATGCTGTAACGGTCAGGAGGAGCAGTATATGTACTTGATATCAATCCAGTTGTGGAGTGGGCTTCTGCAAGCCGAAGGGGCTGTGGTTGAAACCATCGCGGCGGTCCTTTCGAGAACGAAACCGTTCGACCCGGCGTTTTGTTGGACCATCAGCCGACCGGGGTGGAAGCTTGTATGACCATATTTGGAAAGACTATGATCATGTTGTGATAGTCATACGATAAGATCCACCTGTTTCGTGCAGCACAGCGCGTATGTAGCACAGACCGTTGAGGGACCTCTGTGGGCCTAGCATGACCTCATTCCCGCAAACCTTATGGGCGGCATGTCAGTATTGCCGAGTATTACTGCAGGAAAACATCCGTTATAATGGCCCAGGCCCGCCTAAAGAGATCTGGATCTAGGAGAACGCAGATAAAGGGTGCACCGGAATCTATGCGTCGATCCCGCCGGTCCATGATCCCACATTCAATGTAGCACACATGTGTGCACTGTCTCAGTACTGCCAATGGGCGGCTGTATAGTCGTACAAAGCCTGTGTGCGTGCATTAAAGTCGACCTATGCTTGCTTCGGCTCTCCACATTTCGTGCATCCGTTGATTTTCCGAGCACGTTTCCTTGCCACATCACCTGCAACGCAACCGGACTTGTACTACATGACGGGAACGCCGCGTCACTTGGGGCTCAGTGACTGCGTCGTACGCTACCATGAATTGGATTAAATGGCGTACATGTGTTCTTAGAAAGTCCAGCGCCCGCGAACAGCCCAGAATCCGCCCTCTCCCAGATCGCCGGACACCGAAGGGCTCGGACAGGCCAGTCACTTCATGGTGGTACGAGGCTAGACTCCTCGTTATGATATTCGAGAAACCATGACAAATCGACCAGCAGCCGAGTCTGGACTAAGGCATGGGAGGGTCATGGACGTGCTTGGGTAGGATAACAAATGGATCGATTGGGATCACACAGGCCTCGCCGGTCCGCTCCGTACATGCAGAACATGATTTGCCTTGAATGGACAGGAGAGCGTTGATCTTTTGCCCACTAACTTGACAACGCGATATCAAGTCCTCGTTCAACATTATAATGTGCCACAAAATCGTTCTGGAAATGGGTAATGCAATCCTCAACGTTGTTCAAGTGGAATTAACCAGTTGCTTCTGAGAAGCAAAGATCTCTTTCTCGAACAATTTACGAAAGATTTGCAGCTAGCGTTCTTATCCAGTTTAGATGATGAAACGAAAGTACTATGATCATGGAAGCTTTCACTTCACTATATCAAAAGAATCTTGGAACAAAGCAGAGTTCCGTGACCTCGGTGCTGCTTCGTGCAGAGAAAATACCAGATCTTGAATTCTATCTGCTCCGAAATGTTACAAGTTGAGAATTGATCTTCAGACAACTTGTGGTAACTATTCCAGCGGTGGCTACCTGCTTTTGAGCCTTGCATTGCCACGTCTGTCGTCTTGTTGCCACGTCTGCCGTCTTACGAAGCTAGGAGAAGCTCGAGGGCCACTAAACCAGTGCTTGCGTTCCAGATTCTCAACGTAATCCACCGTATGGTGGAAACTATGGTGGGGACGCAAGTTAGATCATGGTATGACTTCGGCGGACCCTTGTCGTGCTCGGACTGTCTCAAGATTGAGGAAACCTTTCCGCTCAGGGGTATTATTGCCAAGTGTTGCTACCACGGATCCAAAATCAAGTGCAGGCCCATCAACCTCATCGAGTGTCAAAGGCTAGATTTCGGATTCGATACATACGTCCTCCTCATTATAGCAACTTCAATCCAAGCAGACATGGACGAGCGGACGTGGACAAATTGCTCAAAGGCTTTCCGTCCTCTTCATTCTCTCACACGCTGGGTTCTTGTTACTCAAGCTTGCAGGAAGCCTGTGAGGTATACGAAGTCATAAAGATGATCGAACACAAGCTTGTGACAGACAGAATGCCTGATCCCGTGTGATCCTACCGGAATGATGTGTTGGCTTAGCAATACACCGACATTTTGGATCCCTTCGAGCGACCCGTGAAAAGTGTCAGATAAGAATCAATGCCTGTCTTATGTTTTACAGCCAGAGGTCATATTCTAGCCACCTACATCACGCATAATTGTGATCATGCACATGAGCTCTCCGAAAAGAGGTATCAAAAATAAGACGATGTCCTCAGGGACCAACATAGGAAGGGCACTCTTATGAGCTTTCATCTTATAAACTATATTCCTCCAGAGCCAACAGATTGCCAGTACATCAAATACTTTGCGTCTGAGGATAACTAAGAGGAGAGCCATCACGAGCTGAAGCTGATAGGTGGGTGATGCTCTTCCCTTGATCGTCTCTGACAACGCTCGTTCTACTAAAGGTCCATGAAATTAACTATAGTGTTTGATGTCACTTGATAGCCTTTCTTCGAACTAGGATTTAATGCTTGCATTTAGTTCGCATTGATTATCATCTCAGCCTTTCTCTCGGTGGGCCTGACGTTGGTGGCGCGCTACGCGTCCATTGCAACATAGCAGCTGAAGCGCTTACATTGAGCTTAGAGGCTGGGCAGGACGACCCTTGTGTGCTTGGCCAAGGATCAGCAATATCAAAGAAAGAGAGTCAGAAAGCAGGGGCCAGGGCAATCCTGTCTGTCATTCAGGATTGCTTCGAGAAGGAACACCTCGTACTAACCAAATACGGCCGCATCTGCCTGGTATAAGGTTGAATTGCCCAGGCGGATTGGATGTCTGACTGCATATGCTAGCCCGCTTTCAACCACAATTTGCTTCGAAGGAGCAGCTTAGCGCTCATTGGCCTCGACCACAATCGTGTATTTTGTCTTCGACACCTCCTCTGGTGACTCTCCGCTTCATCTCACAACTTGAATTCGTGGGACGACTCTCTGCCTTTGTTGACGTGTGCTCTCACTTCGAATCCAAGCTTCATATTCACAACTCGCTCAAATCATGCATTCGACTCTCGTGGCCGGGTGGACTGTGACCAACATTGTAAGCTAAATTGGCACAGACATTTGGCGTCCTGCACACTGACAACGCCCAGGGTCCTTTGACAACAACCTACACGGCGCCACCGTCCTGTTCGACAGATTTTTCATACGTCCAAATCGGACAGACATGGACTGACTCAGACACCAATGCCACTTCAGTCGTGCCCGTGGGCATCTCATGCGGCCAACCCTACCCAACAGCTGGAAGCTGCCTGCCGTCAGGCGCAAAGATCGACGCGGACTACAGTTCGATAGGCACCGACGTGGTGCAGACGGGTTACACGCTCGGGTACTATTCCCCGGGCCTGGCCTGCCCGTCTGGCTGGGACACCGTCGGTGTTGCGTCCAAGACCGAGGGAGGCTCCATCACGAGCTCCGGCGTAGGGTTTGCTAAGCCTTCGCCGCTCGACGACGAGGATCTCTCCTACATCCAGAATGTGGGCCCGAATGTCCTTCTGGCTGGGTTGGACGATGGTGACGCGGCTGTATTGTGTTGCCCTAGGTGGGTCTCAGTTGCACGTCTCCATTCTCTCTGGGTGCTCCTTAGCTGACGAGACTCGGGGACTTAGCTCATTCACTGCCGACCCTTTGGGAAGGTGCACTTCTCTTGTGCCAACCTATAGCGTTCCCCCGGAGTTCTGCAGGAGGATCGTGGCTGGAGATGCCGGCGCTGATTTCGTCAACACTACTCTCAGCATTTGGGGCACCACCTTGACCGGGTCAGCATTCACAGTCACGGGGACCGGCACTATCACAACCGAGACCATGACGCTCGAGACCCCTGTAGAGGACTATATTGGCGTTTCAGCTGTAGAGATGCTGTATCTGGTCCATGCTGCTACGGAAACCGCTGGGGCTACTGGTACATCTTCGCCGACGTCGTCTTCCACTTCGTCTGCGTCCTCGGCTGCTTCGTCGAACGCTAGGAACCCGCAGCTGGCGTCTGTTGCACTCATTGTTTCGACGGTGGTTGGTGCTTTCACGTCGGGATTTATGTTGCTGATGGCTTGATGCGCTCAGTTTCTTGCCTACATGCACATTCCTGCACAATGTCGAAGCTTTCTAGATCAACCCTTGATACAGTGTCCTGGTTCGTAAATATCGATCATAAACATGCTCTTCTAGCACTTCAAAGTGTCCCGGAGACTGTCATGGTCACCTTTGTGTAAAAGCCTCGTCCCTACGTAACAAATCCAAGTGATAATCCGCTCCACGATATGACACAGTATCAAAAGACAAGTCGAGTCAGTAACTTGGTGTAATACGTAGACATTAATCCACAATTGCCTCTCCTACCCTGGTCACTCCTCAAATGCGGAACAGATGGTAATGTGGAAATAATCCCAGGTAAGGTTCGCGCTCCTGGCGAGCATGATGAGATACCGCAGGCAGATGCAGCTTGTGACGAGAACGAAGGTGCCCAGGCTAAACACAACCATGATGTCTGCCTTGCGGCGCCAGCTGGTGTTGAGACGAAGGATGAGCCGCAGCGGTAGCCCCAGGATCGCGAAGTCCTGCGCGATGCTGCAGCCTGCCGCGATGCAGACCAACGAGTTGACATCGAAACAGCGGTAGTGGCCTGGGTAGTCGCCCTTCCAGGACCGCCAGATGGCATCGACGGGTATGCACTGGAATACCTGGAGCAGAATGAAGAGGATGGACGAGCCAGAGACCCCGGCCATCGCTACGCAGCAGCGGATGCGGAGGTAGAAGAACAAAATAGATATCTTTGTCAAGCCCAGCAGAGTCAGGTGGTGCGTCTCGCCCATATGAAAAGACTGGCAGGCCGTTCCCGAGCCATCTCAATCTCTGTGATGGCACAAGTGTTTGCATCACCATGTGATGCACACAGCCTATTTCCCGTCGACATGTGCGTGATTTCAAAATCCCAGGGCCGGGGAGGCACAGTGAAATTTGTGCTCGCTGATTTGTTTATAGTAGCGCAGGAGTCAAGAAGGCGGATCGACAAGCACGCAAGGCACTCGGGTGGAGACGCTCGACTAGAATAGAATATAGGTTTTATTTTGGTCCATATATATCTCTCTCACGTAGGCAGGACCATATTCGGCTCCTGTGCAAAATACTCAGGCAAGTACGTCGCCCCATCAAAAGCTTCGCCAGAACCATCGTAAGGGCTTAAGTCGTTCTCGTGGAACCGCCACTTATTATACACCTGCTCAAGCACCGGCAGCCCACCGGCACCCACAAGCTTCAGGTTCGGCGGCGGTATAGGCTTGCGTTTCGTGGGGTCTGTATGAAAGGCGCCAGGGTACGATACGCTGTTGTTGATACCCGCGAGGTTGTCCGGGTCGCCGGGGTTCTGGTAGCCCGAGGAGGTGGCGACGTGCTGGAAGATGTTGGCGCCGACGTCGTAACGTCCCAGGCATGGTAGCTCCCAGTTGTTCTGCAGTGTTGCTAGTATAGAATAGTGTGTGTAGTAGGTGTCGTCCTCAGTGCCCTTCAAGGCGCCAGGGACAGCATTGCCGAGGAGCAGGGACCCGATCTTGTTGGGGATCTCGTACGATTCGCTTTCGTCGTACGTGAGCATGATGAGGGTGCGCTCCTTGAAGACGCCGTCGGCCAGGAGGGGCTCGATGAAGTGGTGTGCCCATGAGGTTGCGTATTCGAGGGTAGTGTTGTGTCCGTCATTCATCATGTTGGGGGACATGAAGACGAACTGTGGTACCTGGTTGGCTGCAAGGTCTCGCTTGAAGTCGTCGAAGGATCCGATAGACCAGAGGCGGGTCCCGTTGTTGGCGATGTTGTCATATGATACAAAGGGGCTAGCGGTCGAGAAGTCAGTTGCCGGTTGCCTCTAGTGACGGAAGCCCGCCTTCGATGCGCATCTGTAGAAGCGTACTTGTGTTTCCTAACATAATCCCACGTTCCGTTCCCCGTGCTTCCCTCGCTCGCCAGGCCCATATACCCAGGCCCAGGGAGGTCTTCAAAGTAGCCTCCCCAGGTGATTTCTTTTGTATCTAACAGATCCACCACACTAGAGACGTTCTCTGGTATGCGAACGTGGTCATCGTGGTTCATGCCGAAGTAGTCGCCCCCAATCGCTGCGATATAGTTGGGTTGTGATGGATGGGTCTGGGCATAGAATTTGGTGAGGGAAATGCCTTCCCTCTTCAGGTCAGCGAAGTGGGCGTCCTTGACGACCTTGTCGAAGTCCTGTCGTTGCTCGAGCTGTCAGTAACGCATCCAGCTTCGCGCGGAGTGAAGCAGAAGGGATGGGAGGCGAGACGAGGCAAGGCGCACCTGGTTCTCCAGCCATATTGTGATGAAGCGGTCGAAGGACCGCCCGCCGTCGACAATCTTGAATTTCTGGCCTGTGCCCAGTGCCAGCGCTGGCGCCAGGCCTGCGAGGCCGACGAGTAATCTGTACGCGGATGGCATCGTCGCGGTGTGCTGTTATGGCATCTTTGGTGACGCAGGGCGCCAAGGTGGCCGTTCGAGATGCTCTCTGGCCAGCAGTGCGCTGCGCTGTGCTGTTTCGTGTTTCATCCGTGCCCCGCCTGCAGGGTCCGGCGTCACGAGCTTGGAGACCGTAGCATTGGAGGCTCCCTGACAATGACGATTCGATTACATTCCGTACGGAGTCAATCAAGAGTTACAACTGCACAATTGTCAATTGATTTCTCAAGCGCCGCAATGCTGATCCCATGCTGTTTGCCATCCCTTTGAGTGCTGCACCGGCGTAAAGTTAATGCGGACCCACTTTTCCACTCTTTTCCCCTGTAAACGGTTAGGTATAGCCACCCTACGTTACTTATAGATCATTACCAACAATACCCTCTCAACGCCCTTATCATTAACGCCCTTAATATCATTAATTTTACTGCTGCATGCTTATTTTCTATATCATTTAATACCCATAATATTATAAATAAACCTTAATTACATTTTAAATAAGGCTATAACCCCAAAAGGCAGGGATTTAAGCATATAACAGCTAATTACACCACCTACAGCTAAGCATGCCATATACTTTAACCTACACCCTTTAATTAACCCCCATTACCTTACATATATTTATACCCTCCCTAACATTCCTCTTACTTTATTTAAGTTATTTTTAATATTAAAAATAATTAATTTATTAATTAATAATACTTATTATTAATAAAAGTAATAATCTTAAGTTTTAATTAATGAAAAGAAGCACTTTTAATCTTAAAACCCTTAAGCAAAATACTTTCACTATAAGGCTTAACTAAGTAACCACTAACCTTTTAATACCTTAAAAATTATATTATTTCTTAAGTTACTAATTTATA